>MU776722.1:108372-166235 GCA_026770625.1 Nicotiana glauca
GAAGTCGTTCTTACGGCTAGCCGAATACTAAATCGAGTACCCCATAGCAAAACACAATCCATTCCATATGAAAAATGGAAAGGAAGGAAGCCCAACTTGAATTATTTGAAAGTGTGGGGGTGTTTGGCAAAAGTGCAAATTCCTAAACCCAAGAGGGTAAAAATAGGACCAAAAATCGTTGATTGTGTTTTCATAGGATATGCGACCAATAATAAAGCATATCGATTTCTGGTTCATAAATCAGAAAATCCCGACATTCATAATAATACAGTTATAGAATCAGATAATGCTGAGTTCTTTGAAAATATATATCCATATAAAAAGGAATGTGAGTCGATTGGTGAAGGATCTAAAAGACCTCGGGAAGAAACAAAAGAAGGTACATTTAATCAGGAGGATCCAAGACGTACTAACGTCGAAGAACGTCTACTTCGTTTGGACCAGATTTTGTGACTTTCTTATTGGAGAATGAGCCTCAAACATTTAGAAAAGTTATGTCTTCATCGGAATCATTTTTCTGGAAAGAGGTAGTCAATAGTGAAATAGAATCCATATTGAACAACCATACATGGGAATTGGTTGATCTTCCTCCTGGAAATAAGTCTTTGGGTAGTAAATGAATTTTTAAAAGAAAAATGAAAGATGATGGTACTATTGATAAATTTAAGTCAAGACTTGTTGTCAAAGGGTATAGACAACGAGATGGTCTTGACTACTTTGATACATATTCTCCAGTGACGAGAATTACGTCCATACGAACGCTAGTAGCTTTAGCTGCAGTTTATGGTCTTGAAATTCATCAAATAGACGTAAAGACAGGCTTCTTAAATGGAGATTTGGAGGAAGAAATCTACATGGAACAACCTGAAGGGTTTGTGGTTCCAGGTAAAGAAAAGAAAGTATGTAGACTTGTTAAGTCCCTCTACGGACTAAAACAAACACCCAAACAATGGCATGCGAAATTTGACCAAACAATGTTGTCAAATGGTTTTAAGATAAACGAATGTGATACATGTGTGTACATTAAAAATGTTCCAAATCACATAGTCATTGTTTGCCTATATGTGGATGATATGCTGATAATGAGTAATGACATTGCAAACATAAATGCTACTAAGCGTATGCTAACTAGCAAGTTTGATATGAAAGACTTGGGAGTTGCGGATTTAATTCTGGGGATTAAGATCCAAAAGACTTCTCAAGGTCTAGCATTGTCACAATCTCATTATATTAAGACAGTACTTGAAAAATTCAAGAACTTGGGCTTTAAAGTTGCAAAGACTCCAATTGACGTGAATCTTGCATTACCAAAGAACAAAGGCCAAAGCATATCACAATTGGATTATGTTCGTGTGTTGGGATGCTTAATATACATCATGAATTGTACACGACCAGATATAGCTTGTGCTATAAGTAAACTGAGTCGATACACGAGCAATCCATATCAAACTCATTGGATGGAAATGAAATGAGTTTTGGGATATTTAGAACATACCCAAAACTTTAATTTGCACTACAGCAAATATCATGCGGTGATTGAAGGATATTGTGATGCAAATTGGATCACCGGTTCAACTGATTTGAAGTCCATAAGTGGATATGTATTCATTATTGGTGGAGGAGCGGTATCTTGGAAATCGTCCAAACAAACTTGTATTGCCCGCTCTACAATGGAGGCTGAGTTCATAGCCTTAGATAAAGTCGGTTAAAAAGCTGAATAGCTCCGGAATTTCTTGGAAGACATTCCATTTTGGCCCAAATCGTTGGCACCAATATGCATACATTGCGATAGCCAAGCGGCAATTGGAAGGGCTGGGAGCGCTATGTATAACGGTAAATCTCGTCATATACGACGAAGACATAAAACCGTTAGACAATTACTCTCTAGAGGAATTATCATGATTGAGTATGTAAAGTCATTTGATAATGTATCGGATCCACTTACAAAAGGCCTAACTATAGAGGTAGTTGAGAAATCATCGAGGGGAATGTGACTATGGCCGAGAACAAGTCATTGTGGCGGTAACTCTACCTATAAGACTGGAGATCCCAAGATCTAGGTTCAAGGAGATCAAACAAAGTCATTAATGATGGTTCAACATTGTCAGCAAAATTTTTGGTCCATTCTCGTGATGAGACAATGTTCAGTACCAAGGATAAAACATTAAGGCTTTTTAATGATTTCTAAATTTGATACGTAGTATATCAAATAGTGTATCTACAGGATGACACGTTTAGGAATCACCTATGTAAGTGTGAAGTGTTAGCCGCTTCAAGGAGAATTCTGCAAGGCCAATTCTCTATGCACTTATGAAACCAGGTGGTGTTCATGGCTGAAACGAATATAACAATGAGAACCAAAGACGGTTAAGGGTTGATTGTGTGACTTATGGTTGTCTAGGTATACACTAAAGTTCGGCGGTTCAAAGATATCAAATCTACCGATTGATCGAGTATATCCGACATAAGTTCACTACGGAAAGTTCAAAGGGAAACCTACTTATCCAGATGCAATTAATCCTTGCTTGCGAATCACACAAGTTTTTCATGCATACTTCCATGATATAGCCATTCCCCATTCATGTGGGGGATTGTTGAGTTTTTTGTTTAAGTTGAAATAGTCGTAAAATGAGAGTGAATGGAAAATGGAGGGAAAAAGAAATTTTGAGTAAAATTTTAAGTTCCCCTCTTCTCTTTAATGAGACATTGTTCCTCATTGGTAGAGGATACGAATGTTGGTGGATTTATATATAAATTTATTTGTTAATAGTGAATATTATCGTGATATAATCCGTATTTTGTAATGAACGTATTCCAATCTGTGTATAGTACCACCAGCTGCAATAACAGTCACTCCAAGTGCTTGATCCATTACAAGCAAGTGCTTGCTCCATAACAAGCTAAGTGTTTGTTCCACCATGGAGGGAGGGCTGATCTGTCTCAACTGATTGCTATAAATAGAGAAGCAGTTGGAGAGAGATACACACCGAAAAAATACTCGATATACACTCTGTATACACTCGATATACACTCAATATATACTTTATCTACATTCGATATACACTCTGTATACGCTCGATATACACTGGAAAAACGAATTGCAATCTGATATCCTCTTCAGTAAGAATTCAACATCCCTAGTTCTGCATTTTTTTAAACTACAAAAAAGCATCTGTAAGTGTGATTTGCTGCCAAACTTTGTATTCGCTGAAACACTGTGGTTTAAAGTACTGCTACACCAGTGTGTAATTCGTTCTATGTTGGGAGGAAATAATTCATAACTTTGGGTACTAAGAAGGGATTAAATTCCTTAAGGAAATACTGTGAATTCAGTGGGCTCGAATTAATTACTGTCTTGTTTATATTTACGTTTATACGCTAACGTTTTTATTTTTCAGAATTATTATTTATAAATACGGGATAATAACCAAGGAACCAACACGAGCCTTATAAAGTCCCAATAATTGATTACTTCTTGCGATGTGGGATGTGAGCTGCAGAGTAGAGTATGCTAACTATTCAGAGATTTACATCCGACCAACTATCAGTGTTTGGGCCTTAGTCCAATGTATGCAATATCCCTATGCGTATGTGGGTTTTTTTTTTCCAGAACTTTTATATTTACATCTATTGTGTAAAACAAACTCCTATAGTATCAATAAACTTAAAGCTTTTAATGGTTGCACGTGTGTGATTTATCATTTTATTATATTGATCCTTTTGTAAATTGTCTAAGTTTATAGGATTCTCTTCTTGTCCCTATAATTTACTTTCACACAGAGAATATTACTCAAAAAGGGGAAGATAACATTCACCTAGACATCTGGTCTCAACTACAAATTAACTTAATATTTTCCAATCAAACTTATGGTCCATCCAGAAATATCCGTGACCTACTGTAACCAAAAAAACAAAAGGAAAAAGTTGAGTGTCATGCTGGTAGGTAGCAGGTAGAAAAAGAATATATGATGAGAAAGCATGTACTTGAAATTCTTTTTAACTTTTGACTCATGATTTGTTCTTCCTGCTTCCCTACTCCCACTCACTAAACGTTTTACTGCTTAGCTGAACATGAAAATTGAAATAGACAAAGTACTTTCGAAATTTATATTCATCATTTACCTCTTTAATTACCTTTCAATCTGATTGATTTCCAAATTTTTTTTAAAGTAATTTAAAAAATAATTTACAAAAAGTAGAAAGGTACAAGGATGCATTATTCTACCCACCCTGCAATCCTTTATTTGTCAGTTTCCCTTTTAGTGTGGACAGAAATGGTCTTACCTGTTTGGTAAAGTGCCAATCTACATAATTAAGGAGTTCTTTGATTGCATAAATGGAGCCCAATTTCCGTAATCTAAGTCGCATATTGCATCAGAAAAAGAATCCAACCATGTCAACAAAAGCGGACTTAGAAATTTAAGTTGTAGTAATTTTTTTATGTACAATTTTATTCACTATTTTGTGACAACAATAAGTAAAAACTTAATGTAAAAATAAATTTCAAATATTTTAACTATACATATACTAGAAACCCAATAGATAGGTGCCTCAACGCGTTGTCGATAATGTAAAGAAAAAATTACAAGAAATTACTCTTGGTTTTACGCCATAACAAAAAATGGCCAATATTTGTAAGTTTTACTAGACCTAGCATATCTTGTATATATTTTGAAAGCACTAGTAAATTCAAAATCTATTTTCTTACAACCATTGGTTCTAAAAAGTATGGAGTTAAATCTATGTTCTCACAAACATTGATTTCACTCTCTTTTCTTCTCACATCTTCTACATATGCTTCAAGGGGTCGTCCGCCACTACTGCTTCTCCCGTGTGTCACATGGTTGCAATGTAAGAAAAGTGAAGATTCAACATTCCACCATTGAAGGTCATTCAAAGTTTGGCATTCAAAAATAAGATTTTTTGAGTTTGTTAGTTGTTTGGATTGGGTGTTGTTCTAACTGATTGAAAATATCAAAAGGAGTTCAAAATTTAAATTTGAACTGATTTGGATTAGATTTGAGCAAGATTTGAATTAAATTTCAGAAAAGCGCAAGGAGACGAAGTCAGTTTTTTGTATAACTATGTATAATCTTGTATAATAGTGTATATGAGTGTATAAACACGTCTTATACACCATGATATACTTTTATACACTTATACAAGCGTCTCGAATTTCTTCTATGATTTTCAGTTGCAATTCTTGTTCAAAATCAGTCCAAATCTCCATTAAATGACTTCAAATTTTATATACAACATCCATATACTATTTCTAATAATTCTAGATAATACACATTCCAAATTTCTCAAAAAATCAAATTCAGAATCTAAACCCACATTAAGCTTGTTAAAAATCTAATTTTCACCATCCAAATGAATTTTGTTTGTTGAACTAATATTTGGGTTACCCTTATCGATTCGAAAATTAACTTAAAAGCTTGAATAATATTTTTTAAAAATTAAATAGTAATTTTGAGAACCTATTGGAATTGGATGTTGACTTAGCTTATTATTTTTGTGATAAATTAAAATATATGCTATAAAACTGAACAGTAGGATCTCAATTGTTCTAACGCGAAATGTTTTCTAGATTTACGTTCACCTTTAAGCTTGAAATTGTAATTAGGGTGAAATGGTGGTGCCCAAGTTGTATAAAAAATGTGCCCCTTCCCTTTACCGCTTTTGTCTCTGTATGGATTGCCCCACCACTCTTTTGTTTTCTTTTCAATTTACAATGAATTTTCAAAAGTTTTATTGGAACCTCCAAAATCCAAACCAAGTCAAGCCAAAGTCATCCCTCTCTATCAATCTTTTTGCTTTTCCAACATCAACTCATGTCTCCTTTTTAGAAAAGTTTTCCTCCTTTATTTTACTAGTAACGTGCATTGCATTTCTGTTTAAATGGGTGACATACAGATTTAATTGAATCATTTAACCACTAAAGCTCTGACGTATAACAAACTTAGCGTTTTTTATAACCAATTGCAATTGTAATTTTAGACGCACCAAAATTTGATATTGCTTCTCTTTGAAATTACTGTATTAAACATAACAGGTGGATTGTTATCATCAAAATTGGGACAACACAACAACTATTAAGTTCTATTTGGGGACAACGGATACGCATTTACTCTCAATCCATCATCTAAATTTAAGCGAAAAAGAAAATTATCAATCCGATATGTCAATTCAATGAATTCTTAATATACGTCATGTTTTTATGTAATTTTTTTATCGTTCGATTATGAATAATTAACATTTATTTCGTACATGAATCTAAATAAATATCTAATGAACAGGGACCTTTAATCCTTATCCCTGCAAACCCTAGTGACAACTTTTTCTCCAGAAAATTACAAAAAGTTAATTATTAGAATATAATACTTAGGAATTTTCTAATTATTATATCTTAAGTCGTTTGGACAACGTCTGGATGTGTTTTGAGTAATCTTTTGATAAAAAAATAAGTTTGTGCAAAATGATTTCGTAAAAAATTTATTTGTTAGTTCTATTTTTCTTTCTTGAATTTTTGTGAGAGGAGAAAAACTTTTTGCTGAAAACACCCTCAAACCAAATCTTCAAAACGACATTTTTATTTTTTTTGTGTCCAAAAGCTTCTTGAAAAAATTTAAACAGATCCATAACTTCTTACAAGATTCCAAAAAATTTCATTGGACATATGGCAAATGTGTTGAACTACATTCGGAAAAAGTTTTTGAAAAATTTCTGCGTGTCTTGCATGTTGAAGAAGAGTATTTTGAAATAATTTTTTTGAAAATCATCCTCAACCCACAAAAAGAAATTTATGCGACATCTTTTTTTCTTGGGTAAAATAAGATTAAAAAACTTAGACAAATACCTAAAAAAGGAATTTCAACAACTTGAAAAGGGTTAAACAAATTTATGTTTCTTTATTGAAAAATACATCTTAAAATGTAGTGTCTTTGGAAAATTCAAGGTCCTACATACCTTTGACGACGAAATTCGACACCCTTTAGGTTAGCAAAAAACAAAAAGGATGATTATTTAACTTAATTTGAGAATCTCTATTAAAGTATTAGGTAAAGTGTCAATTGTCAAGTATACAACTACTTAACGTGAAATTGGTTCGCAGAACAATCTTTAGAATGGCTTGTTCAAAATAGATTTAACGATCATCGCTTTTTATCTATCTTTTTTTGGCTCCATGAATTGACAAATTTCTCCATGAAATATCCTTAAATCTTTTCGCTTTTATCTTTTAGGACACTACTATTTGCATTTTAAATTATTAGATTAGATATAGTTGTGCAATATACGAAAGTTCTCCCACTTTATTCACATTAAAAACACATCGGGATAAATTCACATATGATCACTTAATTTTTATTTTAGTGCGCCAACTAAACTATTTTTTTTAACGTAAAGTCAAACAACTTTGCCAAACTATTGTTGATGTGAAACCAAAAAATTAAAAAAATTAAAAAAGTAAAAAAAATAAAAAATAAATAACACCCAATTGTACTTAAGTATCACACAAAGTTGCTTAAACAATTTTTTTTGAAACTAAAAAGTCATCCAATTATCTAAGTATCACATAAAATGACTTATTTATTCACTTCTAACAACCTTTTATGATCTTAAGCAAAATTGAGTAACTCTTTCATACAAAGATAATTTAGTGTCTTTCGAGATATTTAAGTAAAATTCAGTAATTTTTTCATTCACAAAATAATTTATAACTTCATTACAATAGAATGAAAGTTAAGTGACTATTCATGAATTAAGTATAGTGAACTACCACATGCTAATGCAGTAATGCTTCTTTCAACCAATAAGTGATTAATTAAACTTGTTGAATATCCCGAGCATAGGGTTTGAAATAGATAGTGACTTTCATTAATGGCACCCACCAATAACGGAAATAGCTAGCCATGCACTAATGTATGATTAACCTCCCTGTATGACTTGAGAAGAGCAAAAAGAAAATTTAAGATTTTATTATGTTATATTGTTATAAATAGAATTGTATTTAAGGTGAATGTCTATACTTCAGAGAGATTTATTATTTGGTGGCTAAGTCTCTTTTTTCCAATAAATAGAGGGGTTCTTCAGGTAATTCATCCCAAATCAATAAGAATTTTCTCCCTACTTTTCTCTGCAATACTCTTCTTCTTCTTTTATTGATTTATAACACGTTATCAGCACGAGATTCTGACCAATTGAGTAAAGGCAGTTGTTTTAATTTGTAGATACACTATTAATTAATTTTCTAGCATTTGAGAAATTAAATCACCCCTGGAGAGACGATATAGAAATTTGCGTGAGGCTTTTGGATGAATACATTGATATTCCTATACTAGGCATCTGCTTCGGCCACCAGGCTCTGGGATACGTGCATGATGCTCAACTTGTACATAATATTGAGCATAATGATTGTCAATTGATCCATGAATTTCCTTCCGGAATAAATTCTGGATTTAAGGTAAGTACTTTACCTTATTTTTCTCTTTTAAATTCTTGAAATTCTATAATTTGATTTTAAATACAAGCAGAGACAATAGATTTTGTTATTAACTCTAATAGAATTTGTAAGAGATTATAACCACCCCAAGTCATAAAATTTCTATGTCACGCCATGATCAGATTCATGTATGATTATGAGCACAAGAAGTAGAAACTCGTCCCATTGAATTTGCTTCATTCTCGTTCCCTTAAGAGAATGTGGTAGCAATATATAATAAGTCTGAAAGAAGATAAAATTATTACCGTGAGGGTATCAATAGATGTGGACATGGCAATAGACGAAATTAATGAGAATAATAAGGATTATTAAAATAACTCACTCTGTGAAAGTAGTGTTTGCCATCGATATGACATGAGAATTTGTGAAGCACATATTGATGATTATGGTCCATTCATGATGTGAATGTGATAACATATGATTTATAAATATATATTCATTCTTGAATGAATATAAACATATTAGTGGTAGTGCATATACCGCACTCACCTCTAGAAAGAGGTTTGAGATGAAATATGAAAATAATTTTGTTATTATGGCATGAATGATCATTGATCACGTACCTATTGTGATTACGCCAAAATATTATGGCAGTGTGATTATTACAGGGCAAAAGTAATAGAAGCAACATATATGGTATATAATGATTTTGACCATGACCATAATAACTTTATCCTTGAAAGAGATGCTCACTACCATATAGATGATGATAAATATGTGATAGTACAAAATTAATTGAAAACTCTAGGAGTGACAATTATACTATTTTGGAGAAATAAAATTGATTATCAATGAGCTATTATAACCAAGTAAGTCTCAAAGAAACTTATTTAGTTTTTAAAGTATTCCCGAAAGCGGATGTTTATTGTCGCGGCCACAAAACCAACCCGGTCGTGATGCCGCCTATCATGGAACTAGGCTAGCCGACACAATCCCATAATAAATCGATATTTCAAAATAAGATGTTTTAAGCTATTAATTAATAAAATTTCATATCATGATTCTAAATAACAAGTGCGGAAACAAACATAAGCCCGACATCGGGGTGTCACAAGTCACGAGCATCTACTAAGGACTATCCGATAACAACTAGGACTATTATAGTCTGGAAAACAGTAATATAGTCTAAGGAAGATAAGAGGGAGAAGATCAAGGCTGCGATCGTCATGCAGCTACCTTCCCGACTCTGAATATCCGCGAAGGATGAAAGATCAGCGCTCACAATCACGTCCAGCAACTCCTGGATCTGCATACAAAGTGCATGGAGTAATGTGAATACTCCAACTCAATAAGTAATAAAGGTGAATAAAGACTGAGAAGTAAGAAACACATTAATCCACGCCATAAAATCACAGTAAGTATAGTATGATTTCAAAATAGTCTATAAATCAAATCATCTCGTTAAAATCCAATTTCAGTAAAAATCATTTGAAAAGGTTTTTCCAAAAGTTTCAACAGAGTTCGATGAAGTCTAGAGTAACAGTAAAGAAAATCATAAATAGCCCATCGGGCAAAACATGTTTCACAAACCGCCCCTCGGGCATAACATCACAGGGTCTCAACCCCTCGGGCAACCTCACAATCACTCGTAATTAGCCCTTCAGGCACAACATGAATCAAGAATATCCCATCGGGCAATAACATATCACTCACTCAAGGTACCCGCGCTCACTAGAGGTGTACAGACTCCGGAGGGGCTCCTACAGTCCAAGCGCTATAAAAAGCCACCTTGTGGCATAATCAATCAGGTCATCGGCCTCTCATATATCACAAATCAGTACAACATGCTATGGTGCGCATCCCGATCCCATAATATCCTTACAACAAGCCATAATCAGTCAGAAACCTCTTAAGCCACTCGGGATATCCATAAAGCAGTGTCCTCAGCCCAAAATATTATTTTATGCATCAAAACAGAGTAAATAAGACTGAGTTATGAAATCAGTAAAATATATCATGACTGAATACACATCTTAAATCAAAACAGTGAGGAAATAGTAGTAAAAAGCTCCTAAGGGTCCAAACAACTTGGCACGATGCCCAAATATGGCATTCAGCCCAAAACATAGTAATACTTTCTAAAACACATAAGTATTAAATAGTTTTCAGTCTAATACGCAACTTAATATTTTCTATGGGACGGACCAAGTCATAATCCCCAACGGTGCATGCCCTCACGCTCATCATCAAGCATGAAAGATGTGAAATTCGGTGTTTCATACCCTCAGGACAAGATTTACAATCATCACTTACCTCAAACCGGACAAAACTCTAACTCGCGATGCCTTTGCCTCTCGACTCGGCCTCAAATGTTCTGCATCTAATCAAACTCGGTATATTATCATCAACATACGCTAAAGGAATGAATTCCACACGAAAATTATCAAATTAGACCATAAATCCCGAATTTGACTCAAACCCGGTCCTCGGGCTCATGTCTCAGAATCCGATAAAAATTACAAAACTAGAAAATCCTTTCACTCACGAGTCTATACATACCAAAACCATCAAAATCCGACGTCAATGACCCCTCAAATTCTCAAATTAAACTCTTCAATTTCAAGCCCTAATTCCCCAATTTCATCCCTAATTTTCCACAAATTCCATGATAATAACGAAAAATCATCACATATACAAGTATGAGAGCTCAAGCCACTCATCTTGCTCATAAACCCATGAATTC
Source organism: Nicotiana glauca (assembly GCA_026770625.1). Taxonomy (NCBI): domain Eukaryota; kingdom Viridiplantae; phylum Streptophyta; class Magnoliopsida; order Solanales; family Solanaceae; genus Nicotiana; species Nicotiana glauca. The sequence continues at coordinate 119,559 of MU776722.1, forward strand.
CTCCTCAAATTCGCCCTCAAAAGCTCCAATGTCGTCCAAGAATGGTGGAAAATGAACTGAAATTCGCGAAGGAGACCTTATATACTTTCTTCTTAGAACTTCCGCATCTGCGGTCCATAAGTCGCTTCTGCAACACCGCACCTGCGGAAAATCCATCGCAGGTACGGTTTTCACTTAAACCTCGAAAACCACTTATGCGGTCGAAACCCCGCATCTGCGATCTCGTAGGTGTGGTCCCATGCGTGCACCTCTGGATCCTGCCCTTCTCACCTATGGCTGCATCTGCAGCTTCTTATGCGCTTTTGCGGGCCTCGCACCTGCGGTCCCCACTCCGCAGGTGCGGTTATGACAGCTGAAGGCAATCTTCAGCACTTCCTCAAATCGCACCCTTGATCCGTCAACCTCCCGAAATCAACCTGAGGCCCTCGGGACCTTAACCAAACATGCCAACAAGTCACATATCACCATTCAAAATATTCAAACCTTCGGAACACTCAAAACAATATCAAAACACTAGATCACCCTCGGGTTCAAACCTAAGAATTTTTAAACTTCCGTATTCCGCAAACGATGCCGAAACCTATCAAACCTCATCCGAATGACCTGAAATTTTGTACATACTACTTCAATTTCCGAAATTCTATTTTGACCCCGATATCAAGATTTTCACTGCCGACCGAAAAACGTCAAATTTTCAATTTCGCCAATTCAGGCCTAATTCTACCACGGACCTCCAAATTACATTCCGAACATGCTCCTAGGGCCAAAATCACCTAACGAAGCTATCCAAACCATCAGAATTCACATCCGGGATCTTCTAAACATAAGTCAATATCCGGTTGACTTTTCCAACTTAAGTTTCTAAATAAGAGACTAAGTGTCTTATTCCACTCCAAGACCACTGCAAACACAAAACAACAAACACTATACGATAAAATACAACTGAATAACACATAAGGAAGCAGAAATGGGGAAAACGGGGTTGTAACTCATGAAACGACAGGCCGAGTCATTACAATCATATTGATACTATAAATAAAGAAAAGATTTAATATCTTTTACTACTACAACTTGTAGAGGGTAATATATATGTGAAAAACTACCCGCTTTATTCTTTAGTTTATACTACATAAATAAAAGAATGCCATAATAAAGTAGAAGTTATTAATATAAAAACTCATATCATAATAAACTTGGAGTTTAAAGATAATTGCACATGTCATGGTCTAAACTTGAAGTTTATCAATATTGATAATTTATTCAGTTGGTATAATTGGTATAGCCATGTTAATTTAAGTATGATGTGCAAAAAAATAAAAGTGAATTCACATGAGTAAATATTAAAGAACTAGAAAGTTATGTACGAATCTCTTATGTTGTTTGTTCTCATTAATTAATAGACCAACTAAAATTGAGATTAAATCCCATGAATACTGAAAATATCAAAGGTGAATATGGGTTCATTCACCTGTCATGTATACCATATAAGATGCATTTATGGAATGGTTATATGTGCGATTATTATTAACCCGCAACATGGTATTTGCCAGATAACTTGCTCAATGACATATTCTAGATTATCTATTTAAGACAGTTCATCTTGATAAGTTGGTTTACATCATAGTTGGTTTAGCAAAATGATTTATTGAGCGCTAATAGCTAAACTCTTGCTTATATAACAAAGTTATCTATATTGGTTTGATGTACGTTATATACGAAACTATATTACTTTCTCCCCTCACAGGTAATTTGGGATCAGAAACCAAATAATTTCATCTTATTATTATTGATGTGGAAAAGGTCAAAAACATCCCTCTACAATTCGAAAATATTCATTTATATCCTCAGTATTACTATTGATCCACCATAACCCCTGGCTTTATACTATTGGTTCAAAAGTATCCCTCTGTCGTTAGGACCCTCCACCATGGCAAAATTATTCCACATGGCCTAACATATCGATGAGGTAGATGCCACGTGACATGCTACTTCATTACATCTATCCCACATCGCCCCCTCCCTTACTTCCTCTTCTACTACCACTTCCTTCTTCACCCAATCATCGGCACCACCAATATCAAGTATCAAACCCATAAAGCCTCTAAAGATTATGGTACTTTCTTTGGTCAGCCTTCTTTCATCTCTTCTGCGATTTCCAATTAAACCATTCCATAATTCTTTTTCCATTGGGGATATGCATCTTAATTTTGTCTTGCTCCTGTTCAAAATTCAACTCCAATATAAAATATTTGAATGTATTACTTCTCTTAGGCAAAAACAATACGCATGGGAAGTAATCAAACAAAAAATATTATTGTCCAAGAAGGCAACAAATCAATTTTTTGCTGTCAGCCGTTTAATTTAGAACGTTAACTGAGAGAGAGAGGACAAGCAATTGAATAAGACACTATTTATTTCTTTTATAAAATCAACTATCCACTAATATTTTGTGATAACAAAAGTTTCTTAAATATTCCCAAAGACCCCCAAAATCCTTGATTTTGAAAAAAAAATATTCTGTTTTTTTTTTGTTGTACCTAACAATTATTTGTGTTATATTTGTCTAAAAATTGAGCTATCTGAAATCTCGTTTAAATATCTTCGAGGAATGCTTCTGCAATGAATCAACCTAACCAGCCGATTTTCTATTTCCACGACCAACTTGAGAAGAAAGAGAAGCTGATTACTGGAATTTTACGAATACAGTTGGAGTTGGATGAAATTGTAAGTTGAAGAGATGGGTAATGTATCTCAAAGGCTTACCTCTCTTCACGTTTTTTGCAATATTTGAATAATTTTGAAGAATGTGGGTTCAATTTTTTTGATGGCTTGCTGGGATGTTCTCTTTATTGGAATCATTGTGGCATTCAGTAATAGCCAACACCTCCATTTTCAGATTTAAAAGAGAGGTGTCAACCAGAATTAATGTAGATATATTGATACTTGATACCGTTGGTGGTGAATGGGTAAAAAGGAAGATAGTTGTGGAAGAGAAAGTAGGGAGAGAGTAAAGTGGGATAGGTGCAATGAGGTGGCATGCCCTATGGCATCCATCTCACTGATATATTAGGCCTTGTGGGATAATTTTGTCATGGTGGAGGGTCCTAACGGCAGAGGGATACTTTTGAACCAATTGTATGACGTCGGGGATTATGATGGACCAATAGAATAAAAAAGGATATAAATAAATATTTTCGAATAGTAGAAGGATATTTTTTACTCTTTTCCGTTATTGATGTGAGGTGTATATTTTGATTAACATCATAACACATAATGGTGGATTTCCAAAGTTGAGGAAACAAGTTAGTTTTTCTAATACGAGAGGGAGACAGGATAAACAGTTGAAAATTTTTTACGTGGAATGAATTATCATTTGTACATATAGATCCTCGAAGATAATATGAACTTGCAGTTCATAAAAAGATAATTCATCTGCACTATATTGCAAAGCATAGAAGACGCATTTTCTAACCCAAAGAAAGTAATTATATTCTCACTACAAATGTTCCTATTAGAATAAGTCTTATGAGGACAAAAATCTATGGTACGCCTAAAGCATATAGACAAATCAGTTACAAATAAAATTCTTGATAAAGAAGATGAGCAAATGATCAAAATAATCATAATAAGAAGCAAGTGATCTAGAAGACCACATGACATAACACTTCATAAAATCTCAGGAGAGGTACAGGTATCTAAAAATATGAATGAAGAGATCTCTATTCTGTCTTCATGAAAAAAAATATGGTTGGAACTGATATAAAATGTACGTCAACAACATGTATGATAACAATAAATACATATGAAGTCAAATAATTCAAATAGAATTGGTTTCACATGAAAGATATGTAGTTCAAACACTTGAAAGTATAAAGTCAATAATGTGTGCAATCACTTTTATCTATCTTATATGTCTAGCATGACATGAAAACTTGATATGTATATAAAGTCTATGGCTTATATGACTTAACTTATATGACAACTCCTGAAAGATTTAAAATCGCTTAAAGCATATACAATTCTTGGTCCTGAAATACCACATCCTAAGTGTAATTTGTGCACATATGTATCTTACTATAACTATAAGCATGATAATGTGATAGCGATAATGTTTATCTCTATGGAGATATTCAAAAGGTCATTTCACGATATTTTATGAAGACATTTTTTATATATATATATATATATATATAAAAATCATGATTTCAAGGTGAAACATATTCATTCAAGTTAATATGGTTGATTTGTTTATCAAATCTATACCAACAATTTTTGAAGATGGTGCACAAGATTGAAATGCAAAGACTCAAATAACTGAATTCATACTCTCATTAGGGGGAGTTAATATGCATTGTACTCTTTTTTCCTTATAAGGTTTTGTCCCACTAAGCTTTCATTGCAAGATTTTTAACGAAACAACTAAAAGTCCTATTTCTAAACATGTGTACTCTTTTTCCTTCGCTGGAATTTTTTTCCACTGGGTTTTATTTTAGCTAAGGTTTTAACGAGACACATTATCTATTGAATAGACATTCAAGAGGGAGTGTTATAAATAGAATTATATTTAAGGTGAATGTCGATATTTTAGAGAGATTTTATGGTTTGTTACTTGGTGGCTAAGTCATTTTTTCTCAATAAATAGAGGGGGTTCTATTCCATTGTAATTCATCACAAATCAATAAAAATAATTCTCCCTGCTTTTCTCTGCATGTTATAAATAGAATTTTACTTATGGTGAATGTCTATATTTAGAGAGATTCTAGGGTTTATTACTTGGCGGCTAAGTCACTCTCACCCTATAGATAGAGGGTTCTATTCCATTGTAATTCATCCCAAAATTCCATAAGAATTATTCTCTCTTTTCCTGCAATATTGTTCTTGTTCTTTTATTATTTTATTATACATTATCAGCACGCGACTCTACCGTCTTAAGAAGCTCTTTGAGAAGATTAAGCAAACATGGATATTTCACAAAACAAACTTGGATCAAAGTTCAATTGTAAAAATATTTGTTTAGTTGATTCATGTACGACACATACAATATTCAATGAGAAGAAATATTTCTCTCATTTAAGTATGTGTAAGGCAAATGTTACGACAATTTCTGGTAGTAGTAATTTAATTGAAGGCTCTGGAAGAGCTATTATAACTCTGCCTAAGGGAACAATACGTATCATAGATAATGCAATGTTCTCCTCCAAGTCCAAGAGGAACTTGTTAAGTTTCAAAGATATCTGCCGAAAAGGATATCATATTGAGACAATAGATAAGAATAATCTTGAATATCTCATCATTACCAAGAAAGTATCTGGCCAAAAGAGGGTTATTGAGAAGTTCTCATCTTTAATTTATGGCCTGTATTGGACAAGCATTAGTTCAATTGAGGCACATTCTACCGTAAACCAAAAGGTTACTAATTCCAATACTTTTGTATTTTGGCATGATCAATTGGGACACCCTGGATCAATTATGATGAGACGAATTATTGAAAACTCAAATGGACATCCATTAAGGAATTTAAAGATTTTTTTAAATAATAAATTTTCTTACACTTCTTGTTATCAAGACAAGTAAATTATAAGACCATCACCCAGAGGCGAATCCAGGAATTTGAGAGGATGGGTGCACCAAACATCTTCAAAGAAGGGGTATATATGGGTCGGGTCGGTTCGAATTTTTCAGTTAGCAAACCAAATCAATAGTGTCGGGCTTTTAAATTTATAAACCAAACCAAACCAATAAAGTCGGATTTTTCAATTTCGGTTTTTGGGTGTTTTTCCGATAAAGTCGTAATAACACAAAATATGTAACTTGTTCGCCAAATATTTATTTTAGTTATAGTAGGATACAACTATATAATATATATTCCAAGAAAATAAAATAATAATATGAGATGAGTCATAACTCATAACATTATACTAAAATATTCAATAACAAAGATAATAAAATCGCACAAAAAAAATATTACTAATTAATACACCGGCAATGCTATTACGTAGATCACTCTTTATGAAAGCAAACAAATACTCCCTTACGTAGATCACTCTTTAGTCTTATTCTTTTTTCTTAAAATCCGTGCCGAGTCAAACTACCTCAAACAATATGAAACAGAGGGAGTAACTGAGATTAACAATAAAATAAGAAATAAAGAATATACCTGCTTAAGGAGTACAAAAACTGGGAAGATCCTTGCGCTGGTAATAGAGATTCTAAAATACTATTATGGAATTGCAAGATTATATCGATATGAACCGAGAGAGGGACTGATGATACACTGATTTGGGGTTTAGAACAAGAGATAGAGAGAGAGAGAGAGAGAGAGAGAGAGGGACGCAATTTACTTTTGAGTTTTGGCGTGAATCACTGAATTGGGATTGAGATTTGGGGGGAATAATTGATATTTGGCATTAAAAAACTAAAAAGAAATAATAAAATGATGCTATCATTCAAAACAAATAAAAGAGAGGAATAGGGGCCAATTGAGGAAATAAAGAAAATGCCCAACTAGTGCACCTTTGACCCATTTTGACCATGGGGGCCAGCAAGTACTTTTATAAATATTAAGTAAATTATCTATATAATAAATTAAATTTTGTGGGATTAGCATGGGGTCACTGGCACCATCATTTGTTAGGCAGATCCGCTTCTGCCATCACCAACAAAGGTTAGGATTGAGTCCCCTGCGTTTTTAGAACGTATACAAGGGGATATTTGTGGACCTATTCACCTACCTAGTAGGTCGTTTAGATATTTTATGGCCTTAATATATGCATCTTCTAAATGGTCTCATGTGTGCCTATTGTCATCTCGCAACCTAGCGTTTGCAAAATTAATGGCACAAATAATTCGATTATGGGCACAATTTTTCGATAATCCAATTAAGTCTATTAGACTTGATAATGCTGTTGAGTTTTCATCCCCAAGCATTTAATGATTATTGCTTATCAATTGGGATAAAAGTGGAACATCCTGTAGCTCATGTTCACACTCAAAATGGTCTTGCAGAGTCTTTAATTAAACGTCTGCAATTGATAGCAAGATCGTTACTCATGAAAACGAGGTTGCCCACTTCTGTTTTGCGTCATGCCATTTTGCATGCAGCAATGCTAGTTCGTCTCAAACCGACAAATTATCATAAATATTCTCCGTTGCAATTAGTTTTGGGTCATAAACCTAATAAATCCCATTTAAGAATTTTTGGATGCACAGTATATGTGCCTGTAGCACCAGCATATTGCACCAAAATGGGTCCCCAAAAGAAGGTTAGGAATATATGTTGGGTTTGAATCGCCCTCCATTATTCTCTATCTTGAAACATTAACGGAGTATTTATTCACTGCTCAATTTGCAAACTGTCAATCCGATGAGACACTTTTCTCAAAATTAGGGGGAGAAAATGGTGAAACCAAACAGAAAATTTTGTAAAAAAATCCATCATTGTCTCATCTTGATCCACATGTCTCTATTTGTGAAAAAGAGGTGCAAAAGATTATTCATTTGTAAAAAATAGCAAATAAAATACCAGAGGCATTTACGAATCTGAAAAAGGATAACAAAATCACATATTTCTGCAGCAGAGAATGTTCCAATCCATATTGATGTCCCTATTGGACAATCTTCTAGTGCCATAGCTAATGAATCAAAAGCATGCCTAAAACGTGGCAGGCCATTGGGTTCCAAAGATCGAAATTCTAGAAAAAGAAAAATAAATTAACAAAATGACACTACAAAAAAGTCTCATGAACAAATCCATGATTTAACAAATTTTGAGATTCATGAGGAAACCACTGAGCTCGAGACACAAGAAAATAAGGAACTATCAATAAATTCAATCGATATTGAGACAATTTTGAATCGATTGGATATAGTGGTGGATTATGTCTTTGCATATAATGTTGTATCTAGCATTATGCAAGATAGAGGATCTTGAACCTCAATCTGTTGGAGAATATCGACAAAGACGTGATTGGCCAAAATGGCAAGAAGCAATCCAATCAGAGTTGAATTCACTTGCGAAACATGAAGTTTTGGGCTTGTAATCCAAATGCCTAATGATGTTAAGCATGCTGGCTATAAATGGGTCTTTGTACGCAAGAGGAATGAGAAAAATAAGATACAAAGATACAAGGCACGCCTTGTTGCACAAGGATTTTCACAAAGGCCTGGTGTCGATTATGAAGAGTCATATTCACCCGTTATGGATGTTATAACGTTCCATTATCTCATTAGTTTTGTTGTCCATAAAAAGCTTGACAAGCATTTAATGGATGTGGTTACCGCCTAACTTTATAGATCACTTGATAATGAGATATACATGAAAATTCCCGAAGGATTTAAAATTCCCAATGCACATAATTCAAAGTTCTGGAAAATATTTTCAATCAAATTGCAAAGATATTTGTATGGCCTAAAGCAATCAGAACGAATATGGTATAATCGTCTTAGTGAGTATTTATTAAAGTAAGGTTATATAAATGACGCCATTTGTCAATGTGTTGTTATAAAGAAAACAACATCGAAATTTGTTGTACTTGTCGTATATGTTGATGACATAAACCTTATTGGAACTCATATAGAAATCCAAAAGGCAATTGATTATTTAAAGAAGGAATTCAAGATGAAAGATCTCGAAAAGACATAATTATGTCTTGGTTTTCAAATTGAACATTTGGCAAACGGAATTTTTGTTCATCAATCTGCCTACATAGAAAAGGTACTGAAACGGTTTTACATGGATGGAGCACATCCATTAAGTACTCTGATGGTTCTTCGATTACTTGATATGAATAAGGATCCATTTCGACCTCAAGAAAAGAATGAAGAGCTACTTGGTCCTGAAGTACCATATCTTAGTGCAATTGGTGCACTAATGTATCTTGCTAACACTACAAGGCCTGACATAACTTTTTCAGTTAATGTTTTAGCAAGATATTGCTCTGCTCCTATAAGGAGACATTGGAATGGAATCAAATACTTATTTCGGTATCTAAAAGGGACTATCGATATGAGCTTATTTTATGGCAATAATTACAGTTCTCTTGTTGGTTATGCCGATGCTAGGTATTATCTGACCTACACAAGGCTCGGTCTCAAACAGGTTATGTGTTTACCTGTGGAGGTACTGTCAAATCTTGGCAATCGACTAAGCAATCAATTGTGGGTACTTCATCTAATCATACTAAGATAATTGCTATTCATGAGCAAGTCGAGAATGTGTGTGGTTGAGGTCTATAATACATCTTATTCATGTGTTTTGAAATGTGACAAACTACCCAAAATTTTGTATGAAAACAATGCAGCATGCATAACCCAATTGAAAGGAGGATTCATAAAAGGAGATAGGACAAAGAACATTTCACCAAAGTTATTTTTCACACGTGATCTTCAAAAGAATGGTAATATCAATGTGCAACAGATTCGTTCAAATGATAATATGGCTGATTTGTTCAAAAAATCTCTATCGACGTTAACCTTCAAGAAGCTAGTATACAAGATTGGGATGCAAAGGCTCAAGGATGTGAATTGATGCTCTCATCGAGTTAATGCGCGTTGCACTCTTTTTTCCTTACAAGGTTTTATCCCACTGGGTTTTCCTTGAAAGGTTTTTAACGAGGCAACCAAAAGGCGTATTATTAGATATGTGTATTCTTTTTCCTTTTCTAGAATTTTTTTTTCCATTGGATTTTATTTTAATTAAGGTTTTAACGAGACACATTATCTGTTGAATAGACATTCAGGGGGAGTGTTATAAATAGAATTTTATTTATAGTGAATGTCTATATTTAGAGAGATTCTAGGGTTTATTACTTGGTGACTAAATCACTCTCTCCCTATAAATAGAGGGTTCTATTCTATTGTAATTCATCCCAAAATTCAATAAGAATTACTCTCTCTTTCCCTGCAATATTATTCTTGTTCTTTTATTGTTTTATTACACTGCAATACTTTTCTTCTTATATTGTTTTATAACATAACTGTGATTATAATTCTTTCCTTAAGCTATTAGTTAAAGTTACCTAAATTAATTATCGTGTCAAGCTTATCACGATAATTAATAAAATTAAAATAACAACTTGCTATTGTAAGTTAAACTGCACTTTTGGTAAGCAATTAAGTTCTTTGTTTTAGATTAGTCAATATAAATATTGTTTCATGTGTGACACGTGTTTGGTGGACTAAGGTTCATCATTCGTGCTATCTTTCGGGGAAAGCTATCTGCACCTTCGCTTATTAGTAAGTCCAGCACAGCTTTGATACTGGAAAACCAACTCCACTAAAATAAATGAACCTAACTTCGGTTGAAGAATAAATGCAGGAACTCGCCCCAAAACCTCCTCATGCATCTGTTGATCTAGCTCATTTGAAGACTATTATTGAAACTTTCAGCTTTCATATAAACTATAGAAGCTATAGGTTATACTTACCTGAATAGGGTGTGTAAGAATAGTGTATGGGTCAAAATTTGACTACTGTGGTCGACTCAACTGGGATTCCGCTCAAGCGGCGGGACAATGAAAGATGTCGCGATTTGCTCCAAACGACGTACCCACAGTACCCGCTAAGTCAAAAAACACTACTCAGGCAATGACGAAAACGGACGTAGTATGAAGGTGCATTAACCCATGAACATAACAAAGACTCCATGACTATATATAGATGGAGGGGACCCTCCTAGAAAAGAGAGCTTTTTCTCTTTTTCCTCTCCTTGTAATCTTCATAGCAAAAGGAAGATAAAAAATCTTCCATACATTATGTAAAGGGATTGTCTCCATCAATTGGTGGGAAAAGAAATGAAAAATATCAATGAGATTGATCTCCCCTATTTTATCTTATACATCATTTTCTGATTTGTTTATAGATCTGGAATTTACTATGTGTGACTAAGATTTACCTCTTCATCTTCATTGATTGATTTAATCACAAAGGTTTCAATATTTTTTGGTCAAATAATTTGGCAGCGCCTGTGGGGATTTCTAAGTGAAATTTTCTAGTCTCTTCCAAATCAACAACCGTAAATATGATCATCCACCAAAAAGAGCGGTAAGTAAACCTCACATGTCAACCTAGATCATGATGCTATATGCAAGCGGAAGCTACAACCAACATCCTCCCCTGCTCGCTGGGCAGTCCAGGAACCAGCCAAAGCAAGCCCAAAACTGCGCAGGGCCAAGGCACGAAAAAGGAGGGGAAAGAGAGCTGAATACGGCTGCCAAATTCAGCACCCACTGCCCCATCAGCCATTGAAACGCCAAGCAAAACGAGCAAAGCCATAGATCCACCCTCTTTCACTAACTCTTCGGATCGGGGTAATGAGAATATAATATTGGCCCACCTTCTGTTGTTCGCTCAAACAGGAGTGCAAGCGTCGCGCGGGCGAGCGAGCGAGAAAAGAAACATCTCAACTGAAGAATGGGAATTACTAAAAAACAATCGAAATATCGTCCGCTTGACAACCCAACTTCCAGAAAATGACGCCCCTTAAACTGCACTTTCTCTCCCTTGCTTAGGAGTTATTCTGAAAAAGTCCTCCCAGGGACCGGGTTGACTAGGGGGACATCCCCCAGGTCAAATTCTAACTCATTGTCCCACCCACCAGTGACATCTCAAGATCGGAAAATGAAAAGATTAGACAGGGAAACTCTAATATGCGCATGATACGAGTGTGAGCAAAATAACAGCATTTTATGCTCCCTAACACAACCCCATTCGATGCAAGTAAGATCAAACGAACTGGGACTCACCCGAAAAGCGCAGTGGTTAAGAAAAACTGGACTCCTCCAGAGGATACACAACTCTCCGAAAAAAACTGGGACTCCCCCAGATGATACCTAACTCTCCAAAAAAAAAACTAGGACTAACGATGAGTTAATATTTCGACGAAAGTTTGAAATAACACGCTTAAGTCCAAGGGCCTTCGCCAAAGATAAGAGTTCGACCTCGATCGAACAATGACGGGTTAATATTTCGAAAAATGTTCAAAATAACACCCTTAAGGCCAAGGGCCTTCACCAAAAGAAAAGAGTTCGACCTCGATCGAACAACGCGGGTTAATATTTCGATGAAAGTTCGAAACAACACCCTTAAGGTCAAGGGCCTTCTCCAAAGAGAAGAGTTCAACCTTGATCGAACAACGATGAGTTAATATATCGATGAAAGTTCGAAAAAACACCCTTAAAGCCAATGGCATTCTCCAAAGAGAAGAGTTCGACCTCGATCGAACAACAACGGGTTGATATTTCGATGAAAGTTTGAAATAACAACCTTAAAGCCAAGGGCTTTCGCCAAAAGAAAAGAGTTCGACTTCGATCGAACAACGACAGGTTAATATTTCGATGAAAGTTTGAAATAACACCCTTAAGGCCAAGGGCCCTCGCCAAAGAGAAGAGTTCGACCTTGATCAAACAACGACGGGTTAATATTTTGACGAAAGTTCGAAATAACACCATTAAGGCCATGGGCCTTCACCAAAAGAAAAGAGTTAGACCTCGATCGAACAATGACAGGTTAATATTTCGACGAAAGTTCGAAATAACATGCTTAATGGCAGGGGCCTTTGCCAAAGAGAAGACTTAGACCTTGATCGAACAACGATGGGTTAATATTTCAATGAAAGTTCGAAATAACACCCTTAAGGCCAAGGGCTTTCACCAAAGAGAAGATTTCGATCTCGATCGAACAACGACGGGTTAATATTTTGATGAAAGTTAAAAATAACACCCTTAAGGCCAAGTGCCTTCACCAAAGAGAAGAGTTCGTCCTCAATCAAATAATGACGAGTTAATATTTTTACGAAAGTTTGAAATAACACCCTTAAGGCCAAGGGACTTCGCAAAACAGAAGAGTTCGATCTCAATCGAACAATGACAGGTTAATATTTTGATGAAAATTCGAAATAACACCCTTAAGGCCAACAGCCTTCGCCAAAGAGAAGAGTTCGACCTCGATCGAATAATGGCGGGTTATATTTCGATGAATGTTCAAAATAACACCCTTAAGGCAAAGGGCCTTCGCCAAAGAAAAGAGTTCGACCTCGATCGAACAACGACAGGTTAATATTTTGACGAAAGTTCAAAATACACCCTTAAGACCAAGGGCCTTTGCTAAAGAAAAGAGTTCGACCTCGATCGAACAATTACGGATTAGTAATTCGACTAAATTTCGAAACATCCTTGAGGCCAAGGGCCATTTTAAATAAAAAGTGCGGAAATAAAACTGGGACCCACGATAGGATAATACTTCAATATAAGCTCGAGAGTAATATCCCTATGGCTAAGGTCACTATTAAAGAGTTCGATGCCATCCAAACTGTGATAGGACAATACTTCGACACAAGTTCAAAAATACTGCCCCGAGAACTAAAGTTGTCCTCAAAATCCTACTCAATCTGTATGGCGTTAAATTCCTAAGAATTGGGAAATCGCCACACAGAGATCTACTTCTTTGCACCAGAGTTATGAATAGCAAAACAGGGAAAGAAATACAGGAGGCGTACAACAATGAAAAAGTATTCTTTATACGAAGCTACTACGCAAGCAGCCAAAGTTTACATACGGCTAAAACCAACAGAATCCAAGAAAAAACAATAAACAACCAAAAAAACAAAGATAGCAATTCTTTCACTTGGCATCATCACCACCACCCTCTTCACCACCATCTCCAGAAAGTCCTCCTTCATAATCACCACCTCATCGTCATCCGGCGTCGCAGGGTCATATTCACAGTTAACACGAGCCTCTCGTACATTTGCCTGTTCTCCTTCATATGCGTCCTCGTAAATATTGCCGCCTCCCACAAACTCTTATATATATCCCGCTGGGCTTTAGCATAAACCCAAAGCTCGTGCAAATGATGGAGAACAGCGGCAGAGGAAGATTTGACTTGAGCCATCAGTTGCTCTTTTTCGGCATCAAGAGTAGCGACCCGGTCCCCTAAGGTCAACGCCTCCCGGTCATTCTCACCAATACGCTCCTCGAGCCTCGCTTCCCTTAGTGTGCCCATCACCCTCTTCGATTCTTGCTCGAATTGGAGGACACAGATAGTGTTCTCTAGTGCCACCGCCCTCGCCAAAGCTGATGACCAGGCACTCTCGATGTTTTCCAACTCGGTAACCTTTCTCTCCAACTCGGTCAACTTTCCCATCCACTCCGCACTCATCACCTCGACCCTGATAACATTTTGATCCATCTCAGATTGCATCGACCTCAGCTTCCCCTGAAGATATTTGCACTCTACAACGACCCCTTTTCCCAACTCAAGCTCTTAATCCTTTGCACAAAGTTGCTCCTCGAGTAAGCTATTTGTGCGAATAGCACGCATTAACTCCTGATCCCTCTTCTCCAATTCCTCACTGAGGGATCGACCACCATGGTACGCCTTCAACCACTCATGCATCTCACGGCACTTATTGCGATAGCGCCGATATTTCTCAAACATTGTCAGGAAAATTTTGTCTCGAGTGTAGGCCCTATGAGCACTCTTAATCTCTACCATAAACGTCTGAAAAATGAAAAGACGGTCTAAGGCCAGATCATCAAGAATTAGAAAGAAACATGAAAGAAAAGTGAAATGTACCCTCAAGCCCATAGCGGCCACTTCATGCATAAAATCAATATCAAGAACGTTCCGAAGTGCCTCGCTCTCAGCGGCAGAACACAAGAGGTCAAACTGTGGCACCATGTCCTCCGTATCTCCAAGAAGGTTAATATCTGATGCAATCTCATGAATACAGAACGAGCCTCTCGCATGAACCACCAAACGGGTAAGACCCTCTTCAAACATCCTAACATTATCAGGATTAGGATTAGACTCAAATTCATAGTCCTTGATCATGACACCTTTTAAACTTCTGCGGCCGAAGAGGAAGCATGACCCGGTATCGAAGATGAAGGCCCACCAAAGCAGTAACAATGGCCTCAGGAGTTTAACCCCCCATCACAGCAGGTTGTTGGTCAATCATAGCGGCTGAGATCTCCATCGATGGGGCAGACGCAACCGCCGGCTCTGTCTCTACAAGCGGAATGGCACCAACTCCCGCCTCAGACCCCGTCAAAGGGAGGTCATCCTCTGGATGTACCATAGCTAAATGAGCTATTTCAGACTCCACTCGCCACCTCTTTGATGGACCATCCCCGCCTCAATGAAGGTTGGGTAGTAGATCCTGAGGCAAGGCAAGCGGACGACGTAGGATGATAAAATGCTAGTGGAGGAGCCCTCACTCTCCGCACTCTCCCTGACATCGACAAACATCACATAAGTAACAAAATCAAAAAGGGGGAAGGTAAAGAATAGCGAAAAGCAATACGCTATTACTCACCAATAAGGGGCTTGCGTCCGTATTTATCATAGAAGGACGATCATGTGCGGACCCCCACCGTATGAAGAAGGATGGCATTCACCCACTCGCGGATACTGTTAACAGGTACATGGGGTAGTTTCGCAACTGTAAAAACAAAAAAAAATTTAACTACTGCCCAAAGTAAAGCGGTCGAGCATCATTCCGACCAAAAGTATAGAAACTTACATGCAAAATTCCATCTCTCGAGGAACCCTGTAGGATCCTTCACAAGGTGCTCGGTCCACATATAGAAGTAATTCTCGTAGAAACGACAGTTGGATCTGTCCTCCATTTTTACCACCAGACTCTTCGTCCCACGGTGGCGCATATGAATCATTGTGCCACGAGTGAGTTGAGGAGCGAAGATATTGAGCATGTGCCTCAAAATGATCTCCCGACCAGCAAGCTCCGCAAACTTGAGCAGCATGAGGAACAGTTTGTACAGGTATGGCAAAAGCTAAGCCAAGCATACCTCGTAAAAGCAGAAAAAATATACCACCAAGAATAAAGGGGTAGGCGTAGAATGCGCAGTACCCTGGGGTGTCCAAATGGACTATATTTTCCCCCACCCCCGATAGAAATTCGACGTGGTAAGGGATTCCCCACCTAGCCTTCAATTCTTCGATCCCCACCGCATTCATAACAGAAGAAGCAGGTTCTAGATCCTCCCGGTAGGACTGTGGAAATTATTCCATAGTTTCCCAAGGCGGGGCAAGATCTCAGCCGCCATCGGAACCCCATCATCTTCCACCACGTCTACCCATCCAGTGGGAAGAACATCACTTTCCGGCACCGGAGTTGTGGTAGGATGATCAACAAGTGAAGAATTACTAGCCATTTGTATCAATTTGATAAAACAAAGGGATGGAAGAGAGAAGGAGAGACTAAGACAAAAGTTCCTGGCTAACCAGAGAAAATCAAAAGTCTGAAGTATCAGGAGAAAAGAAGATTCACAATTTTGTTTCAAGTAAAGGCAAAGAAGTGTGTCAATCGAATGGCACTTTCCCTATATTTATAAGAGACATAAATTCTCCAAGCCCGAAATCCAAGAGTCGTCAATTGAAGCTAATAGGGCTCGAAATGGTTCAATCCCCTAGGAACGTATGTCATAATGGCGGAAACCACGAATGACGTTGCAAGTTAAACGATGTTTCGGTTCTGAAACGGCCACAACGGTTTAATGGCATCGCAAGAGCGCCGTTACATCACTTGAATCTAAAAATCATACCCAAAGGGTGTGTAGTCAAATTTCTCTTAGATGTACAAAAATCATAATCTGTCTGCCGGGCCCGACAAGAGACAACCCCAGCAGACAGAGGGACTAACTGTATTGGTCGAAATATGGCCATTGTGATCGACCCAACTGGGATCCCGCCCAAGCGGCGGAACAGTAAGTACGTCATGATTTGATCCAAATCACGTACTCACAATACCCGCTAAGTCAAAAAATACTACTTAGAAAAGCGACGAAAACGGACGTGGTATGAAGGTGCATTAACCCATGAACATAACAAAGACTTCATGACTATATATAGATGGAGGGGACCCTCCTAGAAAGGGGGGCTTTTCTGTTTTATTTCTCCTCTGTATCTTCTTAGCAAAAGGAGATAAAACAATCTTCCATACATAAAGGTATTATCTCCATCAATTGGCTGGAAAAGAAATGAAAAATATCAATGAGATTGATCGTCCCTATTTTATCTTATACATCATTTTCTAATTTGTTTATAGATCTGGAATTTACTATGTGTGACTAAGATTTACCTCTTCATCTTCATTAATTGATTTAATAAAAAAGATTTCAATATCTTTTGGTCAAACAAATAGTAGTTTGAACAGGGTGTATTATTAATATTGTAATTAGTTATGTTAAGATTATTTTTTATTAATTATTTAGTTTCGTAGATCAAAGGTTTTGTAAAAGAAATTCTATCTTTATCTATGCTTGTCCATGTATTGAACCCATGGAATTATTAATGTCATGGTTCGTTATATATGTATAAGAATAATATTAAATAGGGCATATAACTAATATAAGGAGTACTACTAGTTATACATATATACTATATTAAAAATATGAAGACCCTTAGTAAAACCCTTCAAAATTAAAGTTTACAGTAGACACATTTTACAATATTTAAAAATATTCATTTAATTATTGCCCTACTATTTAGGAATAGTTTAACTCCCAAATATCTAGGGCCTTGATATCAACTAAAACTTGACTTATTAGTAATTTTTTCTAATTTTAATTATATAGATTAATCACACCACAACTTTTATGTCTTAAACGTGTTAACATTATGACTCAGGGTAGCAGTCATTTTTTTTTATTTTGACGTTTTACATAAACGAGTGGGGTGGGGTGTGATCACCTAAAAGGTCATCTTTTATTTTAGAGTCCGTTTCCGTATTTTGAGGCCTTGAAAATCTCCTTTTATCTTCCATCTATTTGCGTGCACGATCCGGGCGCGATACCAGAAAGCTTTTGTGTGAAAAAATTTGAGAAATATGGAATTTCGCCTTTAAAATTAATTAAAGTTGACTTCGGTCAATATTTTTGGCAAATAGACCCGGACCCATAATCTGAATCCGTAGTAAAATATGGACTTGAGAATATGCACGGAATCGAATTTCGAGGTCCCTAGCCCGAGAAAAGAATTTTTAAAGAAAATTATTTGTTGGAAAATATAAAGACTTTTGAAAATAAAAAGGTGTGTGTTCTTGGTGGTATCGAGCTCATATTTTGGTTCTGGAGTCTAGTACATGTTTGATATAGTATTTAAGTTATAACTATAAAATTTGGTGAAAAACGGAAGTGATGTGATATAAATCGAACCCTTGGTTGAGGAAATAGAAATTTGAACTATCTTGTGATATTCATACGTTTTGGTGTTAAATTCACTGTTTAAGATGTTATTTTGGTAATTTTATCACACGAACAAGTTCGTATGATATTTTTAGACTTGTGTGTATATTTGGTTTGGAATCTCGAGGGGTCGGGTGAGTTTTGGATAGACTACGGAGTATTTTGGAGCTAGGAAAAATTGTTATTGTGAGGTCTGTCAGTGTGGCAATTGCGAGGAACTCATTGCGATTGCGAAGCGTAGCTAGGCCAACAGTGTTCGCATTTGCGAAGAAATCTTCACAGTTGCGAAGTACAAGCTGGGAGGGGATCGATCGCATTTGCTCTATTTTGGCCGCAATTGCGGAGGTTGGTGTTTGCAATTGCGAAGGCTGCAGTGGTGTGATGGTTCTCGCATTTGCGATGTTCCTTCGCATTTGCAAGCTTCGCAGTTGCGAAGCTCCTGTCGCAATTGCGACATCTGCGACCTGTTAAGTGGGATTTTGACGGGATTTCAACTCATTCTTTCAATTTTTCAAACCCTAATGCGATTTCTCAAAGAAAAATTCTTCTCCAAATCGTAGGTAAATAAAATCTAACTCATTTCTTTTAATTCACTTCATCTTTTTACATGATTTCACTTTAAAATCTAGGGTTTTCATGGGAAATTGGGTGTTTTTGGGTAGAAGTTAGGATTTTCGAATTTTGGGGATTTGGACCTCAAATTGAGGATCGATTTCAAAAAACTAGTTACATATTTGAGTCGTGGGTGAATGGGTGATTGGGATTTAGTTCGAACTTCGGGTTTTGACCAAGCGGGCTCTAGCTCGGGCTCGGGTTTTGACTTCTTGGGAAAAATATTAGGAAATTCATATTCATGCATTAGAATTGGTTTATTTAGCATTTATGATGTTATTGAATTAATTATGGCTATATTCGAGTGAATTGGTGGTGGAATCGAGAGGTAAAGCAGTGGTTGAGTGTTTAATTACCCGTTGGCTTGAGGTAAGTATTTGGTTTAAGCTTAACTTGAGGGAATAGGAATCCACTTGTGTGCTATGTGAAATCTCATGTATGTGGCGTATAGGTGTGGTGACGATTACCTATGCGCCACCAAAGTTCCATTTTTAGTTCGTTCTTCCTCGTTTCCTATTATGCCATTTCTTGTCTTAATTGCTACCTGCTTAAACTGTTTTCATGCCTTAATTGCTATTTGCCCATAAATTTCTCCATCCCTAATTGCTCCATATTAATTTTTGCCCTCTTATTTGAAGTATCTAATTGTTTCATGTTCCTCTTTATTACACTGTTGGAGTTATCGCTGCCTTATGGTGCATCTTGGTTGGTCTTGCTGATTAGCCTTTATGGGTGAAGTTTCGTAATCGTAGTGATATCTCATTGTGCGAGTTGAAGTATAGAAATGTGGAAATTGAGTTAACTTGTGAAATACTTTGTATTTACTCTTTATGATTGGTGTTGCTATATACACATGTAGAAATCGGGTTGCACGCCGCAACAGGAGGAATAAGTGAGGAAAGTAATTGTCTGGTGGGAACGGGTTGCACGCCGCAACAACGAGTAAAAGCGGAGAATGTTTATATTGTAATTGTTGAATATTGATATTGTTATTGTTGGATAGTGATACGGTTATTTTTGGATTAGTGATACGGTTATTGTTTATATGGTGGGATCAGGATGCACGCTGCATCAGTTATGTTTCTTGGCATTTATTTCTGTTGAAAGCCTATTACTATGATATTGAAAAAATCCCTAAGGATTGGTTATAGCTAAAAAATAGTAGAACAGTTGGGATCCAAATTAATTTTAATGTCGTTTATTGCTTTATTAATGTCGATGCCCCTTTTTCTCGCGAAATCGGGTTTATGGCATTTGAGCGGACAATTCTTTTCCTTTTGGGAATTGAGTTTTTAATTTGAAGAATCGGCACCTAATGATTAAGTGCCTTAGGACACTTAGAGGAAATTTAACTTAAGAAAGGACCAGAGAATGAGTAAGGGCTTGAAATTATCTTGAGTGGAAGATGTTAGGCACCCCTCAAGATGCACTAGTGTAGTTTCCGTCCATGCGATAATTGTGACTTTAAATACAAACAACAAATACAAGCAAGCTTTGTAAATACTAGGTACTTTCATATAATGGTTGCAAATAAAAGAAGTACATGAGTTTTAAAGAGTGTTGAAATTTGGAAGAAGGTAGTTTTTAAAATTAAAGAGAAGATGCACAAGTAAAGGGGAAGGGGTTAAATAACTGATTCAAGTAAATTAGAAGCAAAAAGGGGCAGAGGTTTTAGGAAAAAAACAGTACTAAAAATCGGACAATTTAAAGAGAGATTTGCATAATAGGTGCAAGTAATTGAGGTAAAAAAAGAAATTTAAGAGCTGAAAACTAAGCAACTTTAAAATTCTGGAAAGACAAGTAAAGAGGGAAGGGGCTCCTAGGTTTATAAATAACATGGATCACCCCCACACAACACCCGTTAATCATTTATACATGTGGTGTTATCACGTGGTCATTATATCCATGTCTACTCTTTACCCACCCCGTTAAGGTATTAAACGCAGAATAGAGTCGTTACTTATTGCATGCTAGTACACGTCCCAATCCTAATAGCCCTGGAGGCATTTGAGACCACTAATCCTAAAGGGAAGGGTGATTTAGCTTTTCAGAGTTTTAAAAAGGACAAAATTCTAATGCGACAAACAAAAACACATGAAGCAGTTAAGGGGAAACACATAGCAGTTTAAAGTCTCAAACAGGCCTCCTCATTTAAAGAAGCAAATTGTTTAGCATGACTTAAATATACTGGTTATGGTCTGAATTAAATTTAGAGCGTTAGAGCAAGTTGATTTATCACATATTGCTCAGATGAGAAGTCCGAATTAGGCCTACCCCTAGTTGTAATTATCAAAGACTGATGCAATTAATCAATTACCTAATGGCTTGCTTAGATGACACCTATAGGCATGATATCTAACAATTCTTACACTGATTTTAAAGAAAGCTTATTGATTATAGAAAAACACAAGTTCTGCAGAATTTTGGCGACATTGCTACTGATTTTAGACTTGTAGATGAAAGAGACGAATCAGATTCAATTGGTTACTCTTATAGGCATAATTTCTAAGTGTTGTTGGTTTTAAAACGATTATCGGGATGCAGGAATCCTATAGGCATGGTATCTAGGATGCAATTTAGTATTTTTTTAACCTATAGACTATTTGCCTAATGACATGTATATATGAAGAAGTGCAGAAAAGCTATAATCATGATTTCTGTATGCAAAAGTGCAGAAACTTATAAACATAGTTTCTAATGTAGTAATGAAACAACTTATAGGCAGGGTTTCTATCTGTAGTAATGAAACAACTTATAAACAGGATTTCTATATGCAGATGTATAAGCAAAAAACAAGCTGTGATTGCAAAAGTAAATACCTAAAGCATGATGTCTACCCACATACATAACATGAGTGACCCTCCCCTTTTCACTATACACTCCATAAGTTATTACAAATTATTACAACCCGAATGAATCATAAAAGTAAAATTACATCAGAAATTAAACGACAACCAAGGAGCCTAATTCAGCCTCAAGGTCTAAAATTTGAGATGAACCAACTTCCAGATATCAGATTTCCAAATCCTTTCTCTTATTTGGGATGGGTCAAAGTTCCCAAGAGCCTCAAGTGGACTCCGGTCAGTGCTTACACCCCAGATATATTGGAAAATTAGATTATAGTGCAGTGAGGAAGGGCCAGCCCTCGAATGTCCAAGTTCAGAGGGAACTCAAGGTCCCAAGACAAGGCTCATAAGAGGGGGGCAGAACTTAAAGTCTAATAGTAAATGTATGTGAATAGAGGGAGACTTAGTAAAAGCCATGGTATGATGGTGGTCATGCCCAGCAATTAAGAGTGCTGGCACGCCCCTGACCAACCTGTTAGCCAAATCTTAGGAGTTAGGATCCATTGAGGATCAGGTTCAGACTTGGTCAGTAATTTGGATACTGCCAGGCCATGAACCTTAATTCAAACACATAGAAGGGAGTAGGGGTAGGGATTCAAAATAAAAATAGATAAAAGAAAAGAACATGCATAGTCAATATTGAACATAAATAACAAAGTAGACAAGAGTAAAGCAAATGTAAAGTAAATACATAGGGAGGAAGCTGAAATCAAAACTGAGACATACCAGTTTCAGGGAAACAAATAAGTAAAACAGTAGTCTTGACAAGCCAAGCTGCAGGCAAGCAGTACAAAAGATCACAGAATAGAGTAGAGAATTGAAAGAGTATTATAATTGAGAACGTGTGTAAGTGCATGCAATTCGAAGTATAAATTGGTTTGTAAGTGTTGAACTGAGGGTTCATGGTTTTTTTCAGGTTTTCTAAGTGTAGAAGGGTAGAAGGGTCGTGCCCGTTTTATAATGCAGAAAACAAGTAAGAAAAGGTAAGAAAATAACATTGAAATCAATCTCTCTTTAATTAAGGGATTCTGATTTCAAACAGGTAAAAGACAATTAAGGAAAGAGTTAACCAAAAAATATTTTCCAAGCAGCACAATTAAGGGTAAATACATAGAAGTTATTAAAGGCAAAAGTCCAATGGTACACAGTCTGTGTAAAATAAGGAAAGGAAATCAATTAGACAACCAGTAAAATCAAAGTGGCAAGCTTTGTTCGAATGAACCAAGTCGGGAAAAGGTAAAAATGGTTCAATTAGAGAAAATCAGTAATAATCAGTCAAACTCCATTAAAGGAATTGAGAATCAATTAGTAGTTGGCAAAACCATTTTTGAAAGAATAATTTCTCATATATAAAGCAGACAAATCAAACAAAAGGGTCGTCATGTTACTTAGAAAATAGTCTAATATTGAAAGATTCAGAATCATAAGCAAAGGGATACAAGTTCAGTTTGTAGACTCATAGTGAGTATGAGAGTCCAGGGTTCCAATGCAGAACCCTAGTCCAAACACCAAATCAAACTTGCCAAAGAAAATCCCAAATCCTAGGGTTTCAACTCGAATCAGAAGCAGAGACGAGAATACAGATAACAGGCTCAGGTGTCTCTTTTAGAGACTCATGAGAAACCAACAGATATGATAGCAGGTCTGAGGCAACAAGGTGAAAAAGTTGATTTAAGAGCATAAAAGAACATGTTTAAGAGAAGTTCGAAACTTAAGCAGGTTCAGAAGAGAGAAGGGTAATGTAAACTTTTAAGAAACAGTATATGAAACACATTTAACAAGAACACAAACAGAGTCCAGTAAAGCAAAAAAAATTAAAGAACTCAGAAGGAAACACATATAATAGAAATCATGTAGGAAAACATAGCAGAGATATGCGAGCCTGGTCTAGAGGCACAGTAAAATACGGATGTATAGAAGAATCATGTATAATAGAAAGAAAAACAGAAGAGCAAACACATGTATGGTAAAAAGAAAACATACGAGCATAACACAGACAAACACACATAAAGAAAAAAACAAAAAGAATCAGAAAGATATTTTGAAAACCTTTCAGAAACCCTAAATCAAAAACAAACGATTTTGAAAAGAAAATGTGGGGAAAATACTTTAAAGTCCAGTAGAACATAAATATACCATATATCTAAGAAAATAAACAGAGAAAAACCTCAAACAGCTTAGGGTTTCGGAGAAACCCTTTAAATGAGAAAGGCTTGGAAAAGTCAGATCCTAGGTCGAAGAGGTCAGGAATTAGGCTTCTCGTGCTTGAATATGCCGGAGCATGGCTAGAGAAGCCACAGAACCAAAGATATGAGAAGATCTGAAAGAGAACCATTGAAGTCAAACTTCAAAACCTCGAACTCCCAGGGTCTAATGGTAGAGAGGGGTGAGTATAGACCATCCATGGCTTGGGAAGCCATGGATTCCGGTGAAAGTATGCTGGAACAAGGGTCGGAGACAGGCTAGGGTTCCGAAGAACCTTCGAGAGAGTCTTGAGAGTGGAGACTATTCAAGGGCGGTGGACTAAGCAAAATGGGGTATTAGGGTATGGTTTGGGGAATTAAAAATGGAAAAGGGAGATCGTGACCGTTGATCAAATTGATCAACAGTTTGGATTAAAGGAGGCTTGGGTCGAGTAGTTAAATGGGTTTAGGGTATGGAATTGGGTTGGCCCAGTTGGGATTCAAATTGGGTCAATTAGGGGGGGGGGGTTAATGTGGCTATAATCGAAATGCAAATGGGCTGCAATTGAAATGAAATAAGGCCAAATTTTAAATAGCCAATTTTACCCCTTTTATTTTTATAAAAATAATAAAAAATGATTTTAAAAGCAAATTAAAAGTAATGAACCAATTAATAATACATAAATATTAATTAAAAAATATCTAAACCAATTTTACAATTATAGAAATGTTATTAATCTTAAAATATGCTAAAATTGCAATTGTATGCAATTTAGCTTTAGAAATACCAGATAAATTTGTAAAAATATACAAAAATTAACTTAACTATATTTTGGTATAAATATGAGAATAAAATAAATTATTCACTAAAATTGATAGTTTTGGGAATAATTACTGATTTTTGTATTGCTAAAAATGGATAATAAATTGATTTTAAAATCTTTTAAAAATTAGAAAAAATACCAAAATACTTAGGCACGCTTATATAGCATGTAAATGTTATTTTTAAAGCATTTTGTGTATAAAATATATAGAGAAAAATTGAGTATCAACAGCTGCCCCACGTTACCCGGGAAGAATGAAAGAGTTGTCGGGTAAAGATATGATGGCCAATTTGACCGAACGAAACGATTTGAAGAATTTTGACCGAGCTCTGGTTCCTAAGCTGCCTAAATATCCCTGGTCTTACAGGATTCAGGCTATATGTAGTTCGTGACCCATCGGCAGAATATACCGATAGAGATTTTCGAAAAGCGGACGCGGTGTTCAGGTTGGGAACGACGGTCAAATTCTAGTAGGCGGCGGGAACTGGAGTGGGATCGCTCCTACTAACACGGCTGTTACTAGCTGGTATACCTGCAAATGAGCAATGCGAACATAATATTGTGCATAAATTTAAATGTGATGCAAGTTCCCGTTGGACCATGAATGTTGTCTTTGGACGATTAGGATGACGTCCTCGGACCATGATGTCCTGGGCCATGAAGTGTATAATAAGGGATTCACAGGCTATGAAATGATGTTCTCGGGCTATGAGGATGATGCCTCCGAACTATGATGCCTTTGAATAATGATATGCAAAAGATAAAATGGGGTCATCATGCCATGGCATGGCATGGCTTTCTCGGGCTATGAAAATGATGCCTTCGAACAATGACGCCTTCGGAAATTTTGGCGATCTTTCAGCCCATGAAATGCAAAAGGTGAAAATATTTCAACCGATGCGAGATGTAAATAAAAGGTGACGATATTTCAGCCGATGTAGGATTTAAAGTGGCGATATTTCAGCCGATACAAGATGTAAATAAGGTGGCGCTATTTCAGCCGTGCGGAAAAATAAAGTGACGGTATTTCAGCCGATGCAAGATGTAAATGAAGTGGCGCTATTTTAGCCGATGCAAGACGTAAATAAAAGGTGGCGGTATTTCAGCCGTGCGAAAAAATAAAGTGGCGATATTTTAGCCATGCGGGATGGAGGTAGAGCTTAACCTCAGAAGGCAGAAAGGTAGCCTTATGCAATGCAGAAAAATGCAGATAGAGGTAGAGCTTAACCTCGGAAGGCAGAAAGGTAACCTTGTGAAATGCAAAAAAATGCAGATGGAGGTAGTGCTTAACCTCGGAAGGCAGAAAGGTAGCCTTATGCAATGCAGAAAAATGCAGATGGAGATAAAGCTTAACCTCGAAAGGCAGAAAGGTAGCCTTATGCAATGCAAAAATGCAGATGGAGGTAGAGCTTAACCTCGGAAGGCAGAAAGGTAGCCTTATGCAATGCAGAAAACTGCAGATAGAGGTAGAGCTTAACCTCGGAAGGTAGAAAGGTAGCTTTATGCAATGCAAAAATGCAGATGGAGACAGAGCTTAGTCTCAGAAGGCAGAAAGGTAGCCTTATGCAATGCAAAAAAGAAAATGGAGAAAGATCTTAGTCTCGGAAGGCAGAAAGGTAGCCTTATGCAATGCAGAAAAGTAAAAGGAGAACAGTAGTAAAATCTCTTAGTTGATGGCTTGATAGCTGATAGCTGATTGCAATATGTGGCTGCTGGGATGCCGTGTACGGATAGAAATTCTAAATAGGTGATGGTTTTGAGGGTCGTATTCCCAAAAAGTATGAGTGTATAAATGCATTCGGTGATTTGCAACTTGGGTGCCTGCATCCAAAGAAAAATCATGAGTTTTGTAGAGGGGAAAGGTTAGTTCGTATCCCCGTGCACTTTGCATGTCCTGCTTGGCTCCGTTTTCATTGATGTTATGTACCATCGGGGTAGCGCTGCTAAACAAAGCAATTTGTATAATAGACATGCGTGATTTAGTAAAAATATAACATAAATACATAATTGAAAAATAGTTTTCTTTAGATGAACCGGCGACTGTGACGCGGTTCAAGACATTGCAACCTCTCTTGCTCCAGAATTTTGAGGGTCCTCCTCAAAATTCTGCCCCAGTTTACTGGGTCGATACTTCTGACGGCTGCTTGTGATGATCGGCTGAAGTTACTTCGGAATTTTGAGGGTCCTCCTCAAAATTCTGCCCTAGTTTCCAATTGCGGGGGGAAATGAAAATTTTATTGAATTGTGACCGAACGTATCCCCTCTTAAACGAGAATCAGGTCAGACGTAGTTCAAACTTACATTATACAAGGAAATTGTAAATGCTACACATAGTATCGCTTGACTGCATCTGAATTGATTGGTTTTGGCCAAACTTCTCCGTCAATTTCCGTGAGTATGAGGGCTCCTCCTGTTAGAACCCGGTGAACCATGTATGGGCCTTGCCAGTTAGGAGAGGACTTCCCTTTGGCTTTATCTTGATGTGGAAAAATCTTCTTTAACACCAGCTGCCCTGGTGTGAACCGTCTTGGTCTGACTCTCTTGTTGAAGGCTCTGGTCATTCTGTTTTGATAAAAATGACTGTGGCAAACTGCATTCATTATTTTTTCATCTATATGAGCTAACTGCTCGTAACAACTCTTTACCCATTCTGCATCATCTATTTCTGCTTCTTATATGATCCTTAGGGAGGGAATTTCTACTTCGGCAGGAATGACCGCTTCTGTACCATAAACCAACATATAGGGAGTTGCACAAGTTGATGTGCGGACTGTGGTGCGATACCCCAATAAAGCAAATGATAACTACTCATGCCACTGATTATGCTTTTCTATCATCTTCCTCAGTATCTTCTTGATTCAGTGAACATTTTGAAACTTAGTTCTTGTTAGCGGCTTCTACTGCTCCGTTCATCTGAGGCCTGTAGGCTGTGAAATTCTTGTGTTTGATCTTGAAGGTTTCACACATAGCTTTCATCAAATCACTGTTGAGGTTGGAGCTGTTGTCAGTAATGATTGATTCTGGAATCCTGAATCGGCAAACAATACGGTCACGGACAAATTCTGCCACGACTTTCTTAGTCACTGCTCTGTAAGATGCTGCTTCAACCCATTTGGTGAAATAGTCAATTGCTACTAGATAAACCTGAGCCTGTTTGATGCGGCAGGTTTGATTGGTCCAATAACATCCATTCCCTATGTGGCGAACGCCCAGGGCGAGCTTGTTGCATTGAGCTCATTTGGAGGCACCTTTATCATGTCTGCATGGATCTGATAGCGGTGGCACTTTTGGACATACTGGATGCAGTCCGTCTCCATAGTCATCAAAAAATAACCAGATCGGAGTATCTTCTTGGCTAAGACAAAATCATTCATATGTGGACCGCAGGTCCCGACATGAATTCCGTCTAGCAGTTTAGATGCTTCCTTTGCAATAACACACCTTAGCAAACCCAAATCCGGAGTCCTCCTATACAGGATTTCTCCGCTGTGGAAGAAATTGTTGGACAATCTTTGAAGTGTGCGCTTCTGAGTAGCGTTTGCAAGTTCTAGATATTCTCCTTTGGCTAAATATTTCTTGATGTGGTGAAACCAAGGCTTTCCATCTGCTTCTCCCTCAACATGAGCACAGTAAGCTGGGTGATCATGAATCTTTACTGGAATAGGGTCTATGAAGTTCTTATCTGGATGCTTAATCATAGATGATAGGGTAGCCAATGCGTCGGCAAACTCATTCTGGACTCTAGGAACATGCCGGAAT
Organism: Nicotiana glauca; assembly: GCA_026770625.1. Taxonomy (NCBI): domain Eukaryota; kingdom Viridiplantae; phylum Streptophyta; class Magnoliopsida; order Solanales; family Solanaceae; genus Nicotiana; species Nicotiana glauca. The sequence goes on from MU776722.1 coordinate 147,986, forward strand.
TCTGTCTTTGTGAACCTCTTCCTCAACTCATGTACATGATGCAGGTATGGGAGTATCTTGGAGTTCTTGGTTGCCCATTCTTCTCGGACCTGATGTATAAGTAAGTCTGAATCTCCAATCACTAGCAACTCTTGGATGTTCATGTCAACGACCATCTTGAGATCTAAGATGTAGGCTTCATACTCGGCCATATTATTGGTGCAGGGGAACCTGAGTTTGGCAGATACCAAATAGTGCTGGCCAATTTCTGATACTTAGGACTGCCCCTATGCCAACTCTTTTGAAATTTGGGGCTCCATCGAAAAATATCCTCCAATCATCATAGGATTCTGCAATGTCTTCTCCTACAAATGATACCTCCTCATCAGGAAAATATGTCTTTAAAGGTTCATATTCTCCGTTCACAGGGTTTTTTGCAAGGTGATATGCTAATGCCTGTCCTTTGATTGCTTTTTAAGTTACGTAGACAATGTCGAATTCACTCAGCAGGATTTTCCACTAGGCTAACTTGCTAGTGGGCATGGGGTTCTGGAAGATGCACTTCAATGGGTCCATTCTTGATATGAGATACATGGTGTAAGCACAAAAATAGTGCCTCAATTTCTGAGCTACCCAAGTCAGGGCACAACATGTGCGCTCCAATAGAGAATACCGGGCTTCATACGGGGTGAACTTCTTGCTGAAATAATAGATGGCCTGCTCTTTTCTCCTCGTTTCATCATGCTGCCCCAGAACACAACCAAATGCTCCATCTTGTACAGCAAGGTAGAGTAACAGAGGTCTAACTGGCTCGGGCGGGACCAAAACTGGCAGTGTTGACAGGTATTCCTTGATTTTGTCAAAGGATTTTTGAAAATAGTTAGTCCATTTGGTAGCGGCATCCTTCTTCAACATCTTAAAGATTGGCTCACATATGACAGTAGATTGTGCTATGAACCGGCTAATGTAGTTAAGTCTTCCCAAGAAACTCATTACTTCTTTCTTGTTCTTTGGCGGGGGCAATTCTTGAATAGCTTTGACCTTCGATGGATCCAGTTCTATCCCTCGGCAACTCACAATGAACCCAAGCAGTTTTCCAGCTGGAACCCCGAATGCACATTTTGCGGGGTTCAATTTCAAGTTGTACCTTCTCAGTATATTAAAGAATTTCCTTAAATCTTCCATGTGATCAGCGGCTTTCTTGAACTTAATGATGATGTCGTCTACATACACTTTGATCTCCTTGTGTATCATGTCATGGAAAATGGTAGTCATGGCCCTAATATAGGTGGCCCCAGCATTCTTTAACCCAAACGGCATCATCTTGTTACAATACATCCCCCACAATGTAATGAAGGCGATTTTCTCAGCATCTTGTTCATCCATCCATATCTGATGGTATCGAGCAAAACAATCGATGAACTACTGCAGCTCATGCTTGGCGCAGTTGTCAATCAAGATGTGTATATTCGGCAAGGGAAAGTCATCTTTGGGACTGGCCCTATTGAGGTCCTGGTAGTCAACACAGACTCTAACCTTCCCGTCCTTCTTCGGTACTAGCACGATGTTTGCTAACCACGTCGGATACTCTACTACCCTAAAAACCTTAGCTTTGACCTGCTTTGTGACTTCTTCTTTGATTTTCAAACTCATATCTGGCTTGAACTTTCTGAGCTTCTGCTTCACTGGCGGACAGGCCGGATCAGTCGACAATTTGTGAGCCACAATGGATGTGCTTAGACCAGTCATGTCGTTGTATGACCAGGCAAATATGTCTTCATACTTTCTTAGGAACTCTGTATATTATTTTTTTTCTGACGGTGACAAATGGATGTTGATTCGTGTTTCTTTGATGTTTTCTGCATCTCCCGGGTTGACAATCTCAGTCTCGTCCAAGTTGGACTTAGGCCTATTTTCAAAATTCTCAACTTCCTTAACAATCTCTTCTGGTGTATCATCTTCCTCAGAATCTATGTCCGTTTGTTGCGTTGTCTCATTGTATGTCACAGTCATTGGTTCATCAAGATAAGTAATGATAATGCTGTTTGAGTAAAGTAATGAAAAATAATAAGTGTAAGATTTATAAGAAACTGAAATACTTTAATAAATTCCATAAATGTTTTGAACATCGGAGCTCTTTCTTGCGAAAAATAAAAATGGGAAAGGAAAATAAACTAGTAAAACAAAATAGTGCGTGGTGCTTTGTTCAGCCTTGCTACCCGAGGCGTGCCGGGCTCTGGTGGTTCTGGCGGTCCAGTTATCGAGGCATGCTCCTTTGTTTACAGTCTGTACGGAAGGGCCTTCCTCCCCCTCCTCCTCAAAAATAACACAGCAATCTATGTCATCATCTCCTAGGAACAAGTTCTTCATTGCTGCTAGTGCTTCTTCTTCTTCTGACCCATAAATGATTTTGGCCGGTTGGAAAGTCTGCTCCAGACAGGGTATCGGCTGCTCCAATGGATAGTAAGGACCATGCCAGGGTGGCGACCATTCCTTGAATTCTTTCCAGGTATACTCATACCCCAATCCGAAGGTGGTGCCATGCTTCTTGAGCTTGATGGGTTTAGCGATTCCTTGGAGATTCTTGCCAGGTTCATACCTGCTACAATTCAGTATGATTTCAATTTTGTTGTCCCACCATTTATCTTTATCTACGGCGTTGACTCACTCGATGTGGTGGTAAGTTCCCCACCTATCCTTCTTCTTCCTCCAATTGTTGCGATGGTCTGGCGACTGTATATGGGATTGCTACCGTCACCATGAATGATCACCTCCTGGTGATTCTACTCAAATTTCACTGCCTGATGTAGTGTTGATGCCACGACCCCGGCGGCATGAATCCATGGTCATCCCAACAATAGATTGTAAGATGTTTGCACGTCTATTACTTGAAAATTAACATCAAACCAAGTAGGACACATTTGCAAAAGTAAGCTAATTTCTCCAATAGTGGACCTTTGAAAATCGTCGAAGGCCTTAACGTTGATGGCCCCATCCTTGATTTCATGTAGCTCTTTTCCTAATGTCTTGAGTGCTACCAACGGACAAATATTGAGACTGGACCCTCCATTGACACGGATCCTGGTAATAAAATAATCTTTGCATTGCACAGTGATGTGCAATGCCTTGTTGTGACTCAATCCTTTCGATGGCAGCTCATCCTCGTGGAAAGTGATTTTGTGACTCTCCAACACTTGACCTACCATTTTGCCATTTCCCCTCCAGTGATGTTCCTTGGTACATATGCCTCACTCAGCACCTTCAACAAGGCATTTTTTTATGTGCGTCGTAACTCTGTAGTAAAGCCAGGATAGAGATCTAGGCCAGTATTTTATTCAGCTGGTCAATGACTGAGTATTCCTTCGCTTGTATCTTTCTCCAGATATCATCGGGCCTAGTTTCAGTGATGTCTTGTTGACAAGAGGTTTGCTTACTCAACTCGACCAAGAGTTCTAGGGGGTAAACCCTACCGGTTCTTGTCATACCCTATGTCGCAACTGTTTCCCCAAACTTGGCCTTCCCCTTCCTTCTTGCCTTAGCTGTGTAGTCCCACGGTATGGCTTTTGTGTGGAATGGTGTTACGGTTATCATTGCTACTGGGATGGGCACCCTGGCTTTGGAAGGTAATACAGCAAATTCAAATGGCTCAGGCGCCTTTGTGGTCCCAAACTCGACCTCAATTGGTGTCGGCACCTTTGAAGAGGCTGGCGTTTCAAACTCAAGTGGTATGGACATGTTCACCTCGGCATCTTTACAAGGCTGAATCTGGACTACAATCGGATTAAGGGTGACTGTTGGTTTCTTTGGATTGTCACCTTCTGTGATCAATTCGATCGATCCTTTGGGGTCCCAATCATCCTCTACTTCAATCATATGGACACCTCAACCCTTATGGTCTGGTAGAGGGTTGTTGCAGACATTTGGAGCAGGCTCCTTTGCCACGATGATCCTGTTGTCAATCAAAGCCTGGATCTTATCCATCAGAGAGAGGCATTCATCAAGGGTATGCCCTTTCATGCTAGAATGGTATGCACAGGTTTTATTTGGGTTGACCCATTGGGAAGGGTTTTCAGTGGTTATAGCAGGGATAGGGGTGACATAACTAGCAGCTTTGAGTCTTTCATACAGCTGGTCGATTGGTTCGGCAATGGCGATATACTGTTTAGGAGGTCTGCGGTCGAAATTTGGTCGAGGTTTTGGAAAGTTTTAGCGGGCGGGAGGTGATTGATAGTGAGTGTTGTAAGCTTGGTAGATGTGTGCGGGTTGGGATATCTGGGTGAAATTGGTTGGTATGTAGGAGGTGGAGGCAATTGATAGGTAGGTGGTGGAGCTTGGTAGAAAGGTGCGAGTGTTTGGAAATTTGGAGTGGGTTGATGTGTAAGTGGAGATATCGGGTAAGTTTGGTATTTGACAGGTGATTTGGTCCTCTGTGCAACCATTACGGCACGTAAGTCCCTCTTCTTGGATGTACCACCGGATTGCAGAGCCTTGTTGGTGGCTTGCAAAGCTTCAAAGTTGGTAACCATAGCACTCTTGATACCTTCTTCAATCCTTTCTCCTAGCTTGATGATGTCAGAAAATTTATGATTCTCAATCAGCATCAATCTTTCATTGTATTGCGGATCCTGAGCCCGGACGAAAAACTTGTTCATCTATTCTTCCCCTAAAGTAGGTCGAACCTTAATAGCCCTCTGATCTCCAACGAGTGGAATACTCGCGGAATGTTTCTGTGGGTTTCTTCTTTAGATTCTGAATGTAAAACACATCCGGCGCATTTTCCATATTCAACCTGAATCTATCCATGAAGTCGGATGCCATGCTTACCAAGTTTGACCACTTCTTTGGGTCTTGGCTAATGTACCAGGACAGATCATCTCCTTTCAGGCTCCTGATGAAAAGTTTCATGCAGATCTTCTCATCTTTTCCTACTCCGACCAGCTTGTCACAATATGTCCTCAAGTGAACCCTGGGATCCCCTGTATCATTAAACATTTTGAACTTGGGAGTTTTGTACCCCTCGGGCAGTTCGATATCGGGTTGTATGCATAGATCTTCATAGTTTAGCCCCTCAATTCCTTTACTACCTTCAACACCTTGGATCCTGGTGGTCAGCTTCTTAAGTTCTTCCGCCAAATTTCTGATGAGCGAGTCTTTATTATTTGACTCAATGCGTAGGATACGGCATAGTTTCCAAATAGATGGGGGTGTTGTGTTGGTTGTGGCAGTGGTCATTTATGGAGTTCAATGGTTCCGGGATGAGCAGCAGAGTGTTGTTGGGAATGTGGCAAGTATTGCAATGGTGGTGAGGAGCGGGATGGTTTGGGACATTTTGTGGAGGTATGGGATTCTAAGTAACTTCTGGGGCGACAAGGGAAAATGACAGACTTGCCAAATTTTGAACTTGATCAAGCTTTTCTTGGAATTTCAGTAACTTTATTCTATTTGAGAAGCATTTTTCTTGGGGACTGTGGCACTACGAGTGATCTCTACCCGTTCTTTTGCCTTTGTTCCTGGCGGGACTGGGAGGAGGAGTAGGTGGAGAGCCCATGGATCTGGTAAAATATGCTGATGTTGCTAGAGTTCACGAACTAACCATTGGGGAGGGGAATAAACAAAAGTAAAAAACAAAAAGGTAACAAGTTAGTAAGGATTATAAGAAAAGATGTTGTATTATTTAAACACGTAGTGCGGGAAATATAAAGCGTGTCCTAATTTTGGGGACCTTGTTGTGCCCGAGGTAGGCCTAGCGACAAGTAAATTTGGAGAATTTAGAATGCTAAATGCCTCATTTTATTGATAATAAAATAAGACGAATCCTAAAACGATACGAAATAACATGGAATAAAATGTCACTAATGTCCATAGGCCTTATTACATTTCAAAGGCAAAGAAAACTCCTATCTATTTGGTCCCAGAAGGACCGTCCCCAGATTCGGCAGTGTTGGCGCCCTCGTACAACTCTCCCAGCTTACGCAGTTCTAGCAGCAAGTAGTCCCTAGTTAGATGTCCGCCTTCATTTCCTTCAGCAACTCGGCAATCTTTGACCCTCTTCAAAAACCTCTTTTCCAGTTTTACTATGCCTCGCTCCAAGCGGATCAGTCGTTTGTTGGCGCTGACAGCCATATCATTCCACTCTCCAATTAGTTTTTGATTGGCTTCTTATATTTCACGATGCTTATTTTCACATTCCCGCATCCTCTTGCGCAGTTGGTTGTATTTTACCTATGCTTCGGCCTTTTTATCACTGATCATGTGACCTCGAACAAACCCGGGCTGACCCAAATCATTGTGATTGTCTTCCAGCCAGCCTAAATAGTGTGGGGTACAACCAGCATGGTAGCGATCTGGTTCGATAGTATCCCTTCCCATGACGATTATGCAATGCCACATGTGTTGGGCTTGGCACGTGTAAGGGCTGTCGCCGTCCTGGAAGTCGGCTCGAAAGTGACTCATCATGTCGACCCTTGGTATAACCCGCTTCCTACCTGCCTGTCTCATGACTCAAAGAGGGACATAAGGATAAGTTCCTCTCAAACCGATGAGTATAAGAAATGGTGCATCCCCAGATCGAATGATGAATTCTTCAGTAGGGAACCACTCGAACATCCATTGCACTAGGTCCTCAGTAAGATTGTTAAAGAGTTCGACCTATTCTCTAGCATTTTCTGGTTAGGGCAAACATGTTGGGCATGTAATTCATTCATTTTGGGTGATGAAAGGCGATATGATCGTCCCAGTCTCTATGATGGATTTCCTGTCGGTACTCGCCCTTTTGGAGGTGTTCCATGAGCCATAATTGGAGTAGCAGATTATAACCCTCGAAATGTTTGGCTCCCTGTTGACATCTTTCTAGGGATCGGTATATTTTTGCAACTATCATTGGCACAAGACTAAATGGTTGTCCGTTAATTCCTTCCATTAAGGTTTTGGTGACCATGGCTAGCCTAGTATGGATTCTTGTTTTCTTCATTGGAAACACTATCATCCCCAAGAAACAGAACCTAAAGACAAAGACCCTTTGATGGATGAGCCCCAATGAGGTGGGGGCAAATTCATCAGGATAAGAACGGTAAGATTTGTTGTGACCATACCTTTCATACAAATAGTCAAAGGGAATGTATGACTCCTTCAAACATGTCAAGTCGGGATTCTTTTTTAGACCCATCATTTTGAGAAAACCCCTACCCTTGCGATTTTCCAGCATTCGAAAACCTAGAGTTTCCCACGGTATCCCAGCTAGTCCTCCTATTTCCTCAAGCAAAGGTGTCATCTCAATGTCTCCAAAGCGAAATATCGACCTATCACAATTCCAAAACAGAGTTGTAGCTTCTATGATTTTTTTTTTAGGTTGAATTTCTAGGAGAGAAGGAAGATTTCCTAGATGCTTCCTGACAAGAGCTTGATCGCTGGAATGAAGATCTCCCCACCAAATCAGCAATTTGGGGTGGATGTTGGTGACCATGCCGAATCTGGGAACTTCCTGCCTCATTTTCTGCAAGACAAAATGGTTAGGCCATTACCCCCACCAGACTCGACTATTTAAATATCAATAATTAGCATAGCAAGCATTTAGTTCTCCAAATAAATGCACAGAACGTGATAAGGTCTGTTTGGGTTTCAGGGAAACCTAGTGGACTTGGACAAGGCTATCTTGAAGAGTCATTATGTGGACAACATAACTGACTCGGCTAGGTTTGACCATGATGCATGCATAATTTAAAGAGAAATGGTTTCTATGGGGTATTAGACTGGTACCCTTGAGCGGACAACTCAAGAAGGAAAGGCACGGAACCGTCGACTACACCATTGATTGACTAGTTTTACCGCAAATATGCCTTTGCCAAATTTAGGGGGTGATAATATCAGAAGGGCGCAACCATTCATTATAAGCATTGCTATGGTATTTTGTTTGGCACGATTGGAATATGATGTTGAAAAATGCAGTTACAAGTTGTCACGTATTTTCACATTCATAAAGTAATAATTACAACAGTTTCTCATAACTTACAACAGCATTGAAGGAAAGCGATAAAGGGAGGCATTAAGAGAAATAAAGAAAAGAAACAAATAGCCAAGTTAGTTTCACAGTAGAAGAAACAATAAATACTTAAAAACAAGTAAATACATGCAAAGAAGCATAAAGTCACAAATAGCATAAAATGGTAAAAGCCTTAAAGAAGTCCCCAGCAGAGTCACCATGCTGTCGATGCCCCTTTTTTCTCGCGAAATCGGGTTTATGACATTTGGGTGGACAACACTCTTCCTTTTGGGAATTGGGTTTGCAATTTGAAGAATTGCCACCAAATGATTAAGTGCATTAAGACACTTAGAGGAAATTTAACTTAAGAAAGGACCAGATAATGTGTAAGGGATTGAAATTATCTCGAGGGGAAGGTGTTAGGCACCCCTCAAGATCCACTAGTGTGGTTTCTTTCCATGCTACAATTGTAACTTTAAATACAAACAACAAATACAAGCAAGCATTGTAAATACTAGGTACTTTCACATAATGGTTGCAAATAAAAGAAGTATATGAGTTTTAAAGAGTGCTGAAATTTGGAAGAAGGTAGTTTTATAATTAAAGAGAAGATGCACAAGTAAAGGGGAAGGAGTCAAATAATTGATGCAAGTAAATTAGAAGCAAAACGGGGCGGAGGTTTTGGGAAAAAATAGTACTAAAAATCGGACAATTTAAAGAGAGATTTGCATAATAGGTGCAAGTAATTGAAGAAATTGAAGAACTGAAAACTAAGCAACATTAAAATTCTGGAAAAACAAGTAAAGAGGGAAGGGGGTCCTAGGTTTATAAATAATACGGATCACCCCACACAACACCCGGTAACCATTTATACACGTGGTGTTATCGCGTGGTCATCATATCCATGTCTACCCTTTACCCACCCCGTTAAGGTATTAAACGCGCAATAGTGTCGTTACTTATTGCATGCTAGTACCCGCCCCAATCCTAACAGTCCCAGAGGAATTTGGGAATACTAATCCTAAAGGGAAGGGTGATTTGGCTTTTCAGAGTTTTAAAAAGGACAAAATTTTAATGCGACAAACAAAAACATATGAAGCAGTTAAGGGAAACACATATCAATTTAAAGGCTCAAACAGGCCTCCTCATTTAAAGAAGCAATTTGTTTAGCATGACTTAAATATACTGGTTATGGTCCGAATTAAATTTAAAGCGTTAGAGCAAGCTGATTTATCACATATTGATCAAATGAGAAGTCCGAATTAGGCCTACCCCTAGTTGTAATTATCAAAGACTGATGCAGTTAATCAATTACCTAATGGCATGCCTAGGTGACACCTATAGGCATGATATCTAACAATGCTTACACTGATTTTAAAGAAAGCTTATTGATTATAGAAAAACACAAGTTCTGCAGATTTTTTGCGACATTGCTACTGATTTTAGACTTGTAGATGAAAGAGACAAATCAGATTCAATTGGTTACTCCTATAGGCATGATTTCCAAGCGTTGTTGGTTTTAAAATGATTATCGGGATGCAGGAATCCTATAGGCATGGTATCTAGGATGAAATTGATTATTTTTTAACATATAGACTGTTTGCCTAATGACATGTATGTATGAAGAAGTGCAGAAAACCTATAATCATAATTTCTGTATGCAGAAGTGCATAAACTTATAGACATGGTTTCTACTGTAGAAGTGCAGAAACTTATAGATATGATTTCTAATGAAATGCATAACTTATAGGCAGAATTTTTAATGCAGTAATGAAACAACTTATAGGCAGGATTTCTATGTGTAGTAATGAAACAACTTATAGGCAGTATTTCTATACGCAGATGCATAAACTTATAGGCAGGATTTCTATATGTAGTAATGAAACAACTTATAGGCAGGGTTTCTATACGCAGTAATGAAACAACTTATAGGCAGGATTTCTATATGCAGATGCATAAGCAAAAAACAGGTTGTGATTGCATAAGTAAATACCTAAAGCATGATGTCTACCCACATGCATAACATGAATGACCCTCCCCTTTTTCACTATACACCCCATAAGTTATTACAAATTATTACAACCCGAATGAATCAAGAAAAGTAAAATTGCATCAGAAATTAAACTACAACCAAGGAGCCTAATTCAGACTCAAGGTCTAAAATATGAGATGAACCAACTTCCAGAGATTAGATTTCCAAAGCCTTTCTCTTATTTGGTATGTGTCAAAGTTCCCAAGAGCCTCAAGTGGACTCCGGGCAGTGCTTACACCCCAAATACATTCCAGAATTAGATTATAGTGCAGTATGGAAGGGCCAACCCTTGAATATCCAAGTTCAGAGGGAATTCAAGGTCCCAAGTCAAGGTTCATAGGAGGGGGGCAGAACTTAGAGTCTAACAGTAAGTGTAAGTGCATAGTGGGGGAATTAGGGAAATCCATGGCATGATGGTGGTCATGCCCAGCAATTAAGAGTGTTGGCGCACCCTTGACTAGCTTGTTAGCCAAATCTTAGGAGTTAGTTACCATTGAGGATCAGGTTCAGACCTGGGCAGTAATTTAGATATTGCCAGGCCATTAACCTTAATTCAAACACATAGAAGGGAGTAGGGGTAGGGATTCACAATAGAAACAGATGTAAGAAAAGAACATGCATAGTCAATATTGAACAAAAACAACAAAGTAGACAAGAGTAAAGCAACTGTAAAGTAAACACATAGGGAGGAAGCTGAAATCAAAACTGAGACATACCAGTTTCAGGGAAACAAATAGGTAAAACAATAGTCTTGAAAAGCCAAGTTGTAGGCAAGCAGTACAAAAGATCTCAGAAGAGAGTAGAGAACTGAAAGAGTATTGTAATTGAGAACGTGTGTAAGAGCATGCAATTCAAAGTGTGAATTGGTTTGTAAGTGTTGAACTGAGGGTTCAAGGTTTTTTCGAGGTTTTCTAAGTGTAGAAGGGTATAAGGGTCGTTCCCCTTTTATAATGCAAAAAACAAGTAAGAAAAGGTAAGGAAATAACATTGAAATCGATCTCCCTTTAATTAAGGGATTCTGATTTCAAACGAGTAAAAAACAATTAAAGAAAGAGTTAATCGAAAAATATTTTCCAAGAAGCACAATAAAGGGTAAATACATATAAGTTATTTAAGGCAAAATTTCAATGGTAGACGGTTTGTGTAAAATAAGGAAAGGGAATCACTCAGACAACCAGTAAAATCAAAGTGACAGGCTTTGTTCGAATGAACCAAGTCGGGAAAAGGTAAAGATGGTTCAATTAGAGAAAATCAGTAATAATCAGTCAAACTCCATTAAAGGAATTGAGAATCAATTAGTAGTTGGCAAAACCTTTTTTTTGAAAGAAGAATTTCTCATATATAAAGCAGACAAATCAAACAAAAAGGGTCGTCATGTTACTTAGAAAAGAGTCTAATATTGAAAGGTTCAGAATCATAAGCAAAGGGATACAAGTTTAGTTTGTAGAGTCATAGTGAGTCTGAGAGTCCAGGGTTCCAATGCAGAACCCTAGTCCAAACACTAAATCAAACTTGCCAAAGAAAACCCCAAATCCTAGGGTTTCAACTCGAATCAGAAGCAGAGATGAGAATACAGATAACAGGCTCAGCGGTCTCTTTCAGAGACTCATGAGAAACCAACAGATATGATAGCAGGTCTGAGGCAACAAGGTAAAAAAGTTGATTTAAGAGCATAAAAGAACATGTTTAAGAGAAGTTCGAAACTTAAGCAAGTTCAGAAGAGAGAAGGGTGATGTAAACTTTTAAGAAACAGTAGATGAAACACGTTTAGCAAGAACGCAAACAGAGTCCAGTAAAGCAAACAAAATTAAAGAACTCGGCAAGAAACACATATAATAGAAATCATGTAGGAAAACATAATAGAGATAATCATGCGAGCCTGGTCTAGAGGAATAGTAAAATACAGATGTATAGAAGAATCATGTATAATAGAAAGAAAAATAGAAGAGCAAACAAATGTATGGTAAAAAGAAAACATACGAGCATAACACAGACAAACACACATAAAGAAAAGAACAAAAAGAATCAGAAAGATATTTTGAAAACCTTTCAGAAACCTTAAATCGAAAACAAATGATTTTGAAAGAAAATTTGGGGAAAATACTTTAAAAGTCTAGTAGAACATAAACATACCATAGATCTAAGAAAATAAACAAAGAAAAACCTCTAACAGCTTAGGGTTTTGGAGAAACCCTTTAAATGAGAAAGGTTTGGAAAAGTCAGATCCTGGGTCGAAGGGGTTAGGAATCAGGCTTCTCGTGCTTGAATATGCCGGAGCATGGTCGGAAAAGTTACGGAACCAAATATCTGAGAAGATCTGAAAGAGAACCATCGAAGTCAACTTCAAAACCTCGAACTCCCAAGGTCTAATGGTGGAGAGGGGTGAGTATAGACCATCCATGTCCTGAGAAGCCATGGATTCCGGTGAAAGTATGGTGGAACAAGGGTCGGAGACAGGCTAGGGTTCCGAAGAACCTTCGAGAGAGTCTTGAGAGTGGAGAGTATTCAAGGGCGGCGGACTAAGCAAAATGGGGGATTAGGGTATGATTTGGGGAATTAAAAATGGAAAAGGTGATCATGACCGTTGATCAGATTGATCAACGTTCTGGATTAAATAAGGCTTGGGTCGGATAGTTAAATGGGTTAAGGGTATGGAATTGGGCTGGCCCGATTGGGATTCAAATTGGGTCAATGATAACTGTGAATTGTGCATGTTTTATACCCATTCTTACCTAAGCTTTGTGCATAAAGTGCTTGTGATTAGTCTTGAATTGCTTATAAGTTGCGTTTGATTGCAGGTTTGAGTGACTAGATGATGAATATTACAAATCGGCTCAAAGAGGATTGAAACCTGCCAAGCGCCAGAAGATAACTGAAACTTGGGAAAAAGAGACCTGTGCGGACTGCACTGTTTTGTCATGCGGCCGCACAGGAATGTTCAGAGAGTAGTCAAGTGTCAGCCCAAGCTGCACGGTCCGCACTGTTTTGTCATGCGGCCGCGCAGAAAAGTTCAGAGAGGCATTTTGTGAAGAAGATCCACGCGGACCGCAATCCATTTCCACGCGGTCCGCAAAGAAGATGATCAGAGGTTAAAATTTCTAAGGAAAAATTCCACGCGGCCGCACACCAAATCAGTGCGGTCCGCGTGGATGAAAGATCAGAGAGTCATTGCAAGGATGATTTACACAGTGCGGCCGCAGCACATTTCTATGCGGTCCGCATCACTTGCCTTGTGCGGCCGCGCACATTTCTACGCGGTCCGTGTGACCTTGCCTATGCGGCCGCGTGACATTTCTACGCGGTCCGCATCCTCAAGTCCAGAAGCCAGAAGTTGAAGATCAATTACCCTACGCGGCCGCATGACATTTCTATGCGGTCCGCAACAGACCCTCAGGGGTATTTTTGTCCGGTTTTTCCTGTGTAGTATAAATAGAACATTTTACTTTTTTTAGGAAAGTTTTGTAATCTATCTAGGCAGCTGAGCACGAGACAACTTGTATTAGCCTATTTTAGGCAATTTTCTCATACATTTAGCGTGGATTCACGTGGTTTAATTTAGTAGTTAATGATTATGTCAATTTCTTCTACTATTTCTTCTACTATTTCTTCTATTTCTATTACTTTCATGTCTAGCTAAACCCATTAGCTAGGGTTTTGGCCCAACCCTAGTGTGGGTAATTAATGGGTCTTTTTGCTTAATGTTCGGATGATTGTGGGTGTTTGGTATTTGGGTTAATTGTATGTTTTCACTTGGATTTGGTGGTTGCAAACACTAAGTCTAGCTTAGTGGGTCTTGACTCTACTTGAGAAAGAGAGTCTATGACCTCAGAATTAACCCAACAAGAATTTGGGATAGACCCATGAGAATGGTAGTCCCAAGTAATGGGTTAAACCTCGAGAGAGTAATTACTCTACTTGAACCATTAGTCGCTTGGGCAAATTAGCCTACACAATTGGTCTCGAGAGAGTCAATTGGGCAAAATCACTCTCTCTACCGAGAGGTGTGAGAGTGAGTGCTTAGTGAAACGGTTATCCATATATCCCATATTGTCATCTTTACATTAGAATTCTATACCCGTTAATTGGTCACCTAGGCGAGTGCTACGACCCTAGTGCTTTCTCTCTAATTGCATACAACTAGCATTATTATCTAGCATACTTTAATTTACAATTGTAGTCGATAAATTTAGTTGATAAACAATAAAAAAAACCAAAAATGATAGAAGCAAAATTAGGAGCCAAAACACTTTCCTAGACTTCGCAAATGCTCGACTCCCATAACTAGCTCCCTGAGGAAATTGACCCCGAAACCACTATCGGGTAAAAGTTGTTAGCGCCCACTCTTCCCAAGGGTTGAGTCTGCACCGATCAGTTAATTGGGGGGGAGGAGGGGGGGGGATTAATGTGGCTATAATCGAAATGCAAATGGGCTGCAATTGAAACGAAATAAGGCCAAATTTTAAATAGCTAGTTTTACCCCTTTTATTTTTATAAAAATAATAAAAAAATAATTTTAAAAGTAAATTAAAAGTACTAAACCAATTAATATTACATAAATATTAATTAAAATATCTAAACCAATTTTACAATTATAGAAATGCTATTAATCTTAAAATAGGCTAAAATTGCAATTGTATGCAATTTAACTTTAGAAATACCAGATAAATTTGTAAAAATATACAAAAATTACCTTAATTATATTTTGGTATAAATATGAGAATAAAATAAATTATTCACTAAAATTGATAGTTTTGGAAATAATTACGAATTTTTGTATTGCTAAAAATGTATAATAAATTGATTTTAAAATCTTTAAAAATTTAGAAAAAATACCAAAACACTTGGGCATGCTTATATAGTATGTACATATTATTTTAAAAGCATTTTGTGTATAAAATACATAGAGAAAAATTGGGTATCAATAATTATATTTTGTATTTTCTCTCTGTTTAGGATAGAAACTGTTGCAGAATATACATCTATATTGTTATGCCTCGCCGTAGCCTCATCACTACTTCGTCGAGGTTAGGCTCGGCACTTACCAGTACATGGGGTCGGTTGTACTGATACTACTCTTTTCACTTCTTGTGAGGATTACGGATATTGTAGGGGACCGTAGTTCTAGGTTGCTGCGTTCAGTCCAGCGAAGACCCGAAGTAGTCATGCATGCGTCCGCAGGACTTGGCGTCCCCTTCTATCCTGTTTCTTTTATGTTTTTATCTATTTCTGAGACAGATTTGTATTTTCTTGTTCAGACTACTATTTGTAGTATTCGTATACAGTCCGTAAAATTGTTACACCAGTTCTGGATGGAGTTATATTATGAATTTCGTATTAGTATTAAGTTAAACTGTTACATTTTGTTCTTCCACATTTTGTTCCATTGTTTTTCTTATATTAACTTGTAAATTATTAAAAGATAAAGTAAAAAGGTAAAATAATCAGTAACGCTGGCTTGCCTAGCGATTTCAGTATTAGGCATCATAACGGTCCCGACGGTGGAAAGTTCGGGTCGTAACATGAGGTTTGGATTTTTACACTCCAATAAAGTGATTAAAAATAATAAAATTTTAGAATTTATTATAATCATATGTTGGTCAATAGTTTTACCCACTATAGTTTAATTATCTTTCTAATATTTAAAGCTTTAACAATAACTAAAATTCTCTACGTGAAGATAGAATTCTTATTATATAATAATAGAGTTATAGTTAAAAATCAAACTTGGGATGGCTTAATTAAGATTTTAGTTTAAATAAATTATTTACTTATTATAAGTTTGTACCATAATTATAATACCTTCCATGTTATTTTTTAATATTTAAAACTTTAAAATCAATTAAAATTTTATATAATATTTAAAGCTACAGTGTATAATTATTTTAACTTGCAAACATCATCTATAAATGTACAGAATTTACTCAATAATTATAAAATAACATACAATCAATTATTATTTTTCTATTAACACATGCAGACTTAAAGCAATAAGGATGATAGAAGATGAAGTATATTCTAAATGAGTTATTGTTAATTATTTTTCGTTTTCTTTTTTGCAAATATTCTAACAAAGGACAACTCCCTATATTTTTTATGTATTAGTTTATTATTGTAAAATATAGACTCAACATTAGTCATTTTTAAAATTTACATTTTCACTTATCAACTATAGGAGTTACATGCCAATATCATCGTGATAAAAGCAATTCTTTTACTTGTTTGTTCGATATTAAGGCATAAAAATAACAATAATTTGCATAAAATATTCTTACAAAGTTTAAGAACTTACATTGGGTTGGATTTGGGATCAACATATATATGTTTTTAGAAAGTATACATTTTATTTTTATTATAAATCAAACATGATATTGTTTAATATAATACTTATGTGAGGTTTTAAAAATTATACTTATTGACACGGAAAACACGCACAACACGCGTACATTAAGACTAGTTACTGAAATATACTACCAAACAAGGGATTGATTACTGAAGCTAATACATATCTTATTTCCTTAATACATTCCACCAAACGACCTGTAAGAGTGTAAGTGCAAAGGTCATAAGGCAGTAAATAAATGAAATGTTACGGTGATATATACACAATTCTAGTAGCTTTTCTTTCTTTATAAGCAATGTTAGACGCAGAATTTTTAAGGAGGGAAAAGAAAAAGAAATTGCTAAAAATTAGGGAGAAACCATTTATAATGAAAATGATTACACAATCAAAAAAATAATAAGGGTGTATTTGGTACGAAGGAAGATGTTTTTCTGAAAAATGAATGATTTTATCACTTATTTTTCCTTGTTTTGTTGCTGAATTGAAAACTTTTTTTGAAAAATATTTTCTAGTATTTGATTAAAGATTATAAAATACTTTATAGGAAAATAATTTTGTATGCTATTATCCTCACCCCCTTCCCCCATATCCCCAAATATGGACTCTATATTTTTCAAGAATTTAATTATTCTTTTAAAAATTCACAAACTCAAAGGAACTAATGTGCTGCTTTACTTTTTCACGCAAAAAAAACGTTGAAAATTGTGCTACATAACTAAAAAGAAAATACTCTTTCTACAACATGAAAAGAAAGTTCTCATTTTATTGAAATAAAAGAATTAATTTTTTCTACATCATGAAAAGAAAATACGCATTCTGTTGAAATGAAGAAAATCATGAAAATAAAATATTTATTTTGTTGATGAAAGAAAATACTTTTTACTACATTATTTTGTTGAAACGAAAAAAAATATTTTTTGTACATCATGAAAAGAAAGTATTGTTTTGTTGAAATGAAAGAAAATAATTTTTTACATGATAAAAAAATTACATATTTTGTTGAAATAAATAAAAAAGTAATCTATCTACAACAAGTAAAAAAAGTACTCTTAATAATATTTCTATTTAGGATGGGGTCAGGGGTAGGGTGGGTGAGGTGGGGTGGGGCAGGGGAGGGTTGGTGGGAGATGGAGAATAGGACGGGGAAGATTGAAAAAGAGAGTTTTGAAAAATGTTGCCTTCGCTTCATGGTAAAAATATTTTTCTATTATTGGTAAAAAAAATAATTTAATGAAAAAAATATTTTTTAAATATTCAACAAAATATGAAAAAAAATAAATAATATTTTTCAAAAAATATTTCCTTCTCGTACCAAACACACTATAAGTATATTCTCTAGCATCCTCCTTGTAACCTAATTTCGCGCTGTTTCCATATGGAACAATCTAAACATTCAATTTAAAATCATTAGATTATGAGTGAAGTGACTAAGGGATATTATAAACGTGAGTCCGAAATTTAAATAGTGCCCTTTTGGGCACAAAATATCTTTCTACTATTTAAAAAAAAGTTACATATGTAAATAAAATGTACTATAATACTGCATTTTACTTTAATGAAAAGTTAGCCGTTAAAGTTAAATGCAGTACTATACTGCGTATTATTTAAAAAATATTTTTTTTTAGGAAAACGCAGTACAATACTGTATTTCCCTTAAACGCATTATTATACTGCGTTTCCCTAATAAATTTGGGCCCACCTTAATAACTCTACTAGCTTTAATTAAATTTCTATATTTTATTATAGGAAAATGCAGTAGAATATTGCATTTAAGGGAAAAGCAGTATTGTACTGCGTTTTCCTATAATAAAATATAGGGCCCCTTCTACTTCCCCAAGATAACGACAGTCACTCCTCCATTTTTAAGAAACTCCCCACTCACTGCTGGTCCCCCCCCCCCCCCCCCCCCCCCCCCCCCCCC
>MDKF011043334.1:0-10506 GCA_026770625.1 Nicotiana glauca
CTTCGTCGAGTTGTACCTTGCACTTGTGCTATACAAGTTGTACATCACATTGCTCCAGCAGTCATTTCCCGTCGACCATAACTTCCACTACAGACGTCCAAATTGTGATTTCTTTAGCTTTATGGAAACTAGACATGAAGGGCTAAAACTTTTATGTTTTGCACTTTTTCAGATTCCTTGTAGATTACAAGATATGATCTTCCAAAGTAGCCCCCCCGAAAGCAAATTCTGGAAAACGAGCTCCACCAGTCATTTTCAATAGACCATTACTTTCACTACGAACGTCCAAATTATGATTTATTTAGCTTTCTGGAAACTAGACATGAAGATCTACAACTTTTGTGTTTTAAAGTTTTCCTGATTCCTTATATATCAAAAGGTATAGCCCTCCGAATTAGGCTACACGCTTCAGCCCAGTTTTCTGCAGAAAAAAAAAATGCAGAAAATTTCTGCAATTTTTTTCCTCTTCTTTGGTCCGAATTTCATTCCGTTAACCTTCCGAAATCCACCCGAGGCCCTCGGGACCTTAAAAATTATATCAACATGTCCTACAATGTCATTCAAACTTGTTACAACCTTCGGAACGCCCAAATTAATATCAAAACATCGAATCATCATCGGATTCAAGCCAATGAACTTCAAGAACTTCCAAATTCTACATCCGATACCGAAACACGTCAAAACTTGTCCGAATGACCTCAAATTTTGCAGACAATTCCAAAATGACATAACAAAGCTACATCAACTTTCAGAATTCCATTCCGACCCTCAGATCAAAATCTCACCTATCAACCGGAATTCCTCAAAATACTAACTTTACCAATTCAAGCTAAATTCTACACCGGTCATCACAAAAATATTCCGGACACACTCCTAAGTCCCAAATCACCTAACGAAGCTATCCAAACCATAAAATTTGAATTTCGAGCGCTCTACACATAAGTCAATATCCGGTTGACTTTTCCAACTTAATCTTCCTTAAAAGAGACTAAGTGTCTCAAATCTTACCAAATCATTCACGAATGACTTCAAATTTTGCACACAAGTCACATTCGACATTACGGACTTTTCCCCAACTTTCGGAGTCACATTTCGACCCCGATATCAGAATTTCCTCCTTCCGGTCAAATTTTCTCCAAAAACATTTAAATTTCTATCTTTAGGCAAACGGCTCCAAAATGACCTGCGGACCTCCTATTTCACTTCCGATCGCGCTCCCAAATCCAGAATCACCATACGGAGCTACTCCCAGTCTCGGAATCCCAAACGGACATCAATAACACTGAAATGCATTTTAAGCCAAATTGATGCAATTTCTTCAAAAAAAATGCTATCTTCCACGATAGGCACCAAAATGCTCCCGGGTTATCCAAAACCCGATCCGGGCATACGCCCAAGTCCGAAATCATCATACGAACCTGCTGGAACCTTCGGATCCCAATTCCGAGGTTGTTTACTCAAAATTCCAATCCTAGTTCGTTTTCTCCAACTTAAGGCTTTAAAAATGAGAATTTCCATTTAGATTTGACTCCAAACTTCCTAAATTTTAGTTCTGACCACACACACAAGTCAATATACCTGAGATGAAGCTGCTCATGACCTCAAACTGCTGAATGACATGTTGGAACTCAAAACAACCGGTTGGGTCGTTACAACCCCTCTTTCGAAATTAGTAGTAAAGATCAGAAACATAAGTGTGAAAGACAAGTAAAGAAAGAAAGAAAAAGGAAGAAGAAAGAAAAAAAGGAGAAGAAAAATAAAAAAAGGAAATAACAAAAAAGATAAAAAGAAGAAAGAAAAGAAAATAAGAGAAAGGGGAAGAAAAGAAAGGAAAATCACAACAACAAAAGCAATTTCTATGACATGAACTACGTTCGACCTGATTCCTTTTAAGGATACGTAGGCAGCCTCACGGTTCGGTCCCATCAAAACAAAAATCCAAAAGCCCCCAAGTAAGAAACTGAAGAAGTTGCGGTTGTTGTAAGAAATCTGATTCCGAAGGTTATAATTTTAAACCCATTTAAATTGTTTTGAGTCTTTAATACCCTTTCTTTCTAACCCTATCCAAAAGCCCACATTACGGTCCAAAGAAAGACCTTCTGATCAGTCTTCAAGAAATGCCAAGTCTAGCAAGAAGAGGTGATTCATATCAGGGGCAGCACTCTGGTCCAAGCAGGAAAAATAATAAAAATGAGAGAGTTTTATTGGTGAAAACCCTCACGGGCATCGTAATGCGACAAGAGTTGAGAGAAAGAAAAAATGAGAGAGTCTTATTGGTGAAAACCCTTGCGGGCATCGTAAGGCGACGGGAGCTGAGAGAAAGCAAAAATGAGAGAGTCTTATTGGTAAAAACCCTTGCGGGCACCATAAGCCGACGAGAGTCAAGAGAAATAAAAAACGAGAGAGTCTTATTAGTGAAAACCCTCACGGGCATCTTAAGGCGAAAGTGAGTTGAGAGATGAACAAATAAGAGAGGTCTGTAGGTGAAAACCTTTCAGGGCACCACAGGATG
The DNA here is from genome assembly GCA_026770625.1 of Nicotiana glauca. Classification (NCBI taxonomy): domain Eukaryota; kingdom Viridiplantae; phylum Streptophyta; class Magnoliopsida; order Solanales; family Solanaceae; genus Nicotiana; species Nicotiana glauca. The sequence continues at coordinate 2,513 of MDKF011043334.1, forward strand.
AACATTGTTAAGGTTTGGGTGAAGAAATCAGGTTATAGAATCCCAGGGCAACAAAGTATGGCAACTGAAAGTTGGTTTGTTGGACAGATTGGGTCGATTAATCCGAAATGCATTTCATGATCATTGGTGCAAGCTATTCCACTCAGATAAGTCTCTTTTTCTTTTTCCTTTTAACAAGTCGTCCTGTTTTGGATGTTCTTTATCCCTAACTCTGAGGGTCATTGCATTTCATCTTATTTGGGGTATGTTTCTCTAAGATGTTTCAATGTTAGTCTTGTTCAATGCAAATAATAAAGGATTTCAAATCTCACTACCAACTTCCAAAATTGCAAAGCACAGTTGTCGACGCCCCCTTTTTCCTCGCAAAATCGGGTTTACGACATTCAGGAAAGACAACTCTATTCCCGTTTGGGAATTAGGTTTTGAATTTGGAGAGTCGCCACCTAATGATTATAGTGCATTAGGACACTTTAAGAAAAGAATTTAAGATAAAAACCAGAGTTTGGGTAAGGGCTAGAAATTATCTTGAGGGGAAGGTATTAGGCACCCCCCAAGATCCACTAGTGTGGTTCCCGACCATGCTATAATTGTGACTTTAAATGCGAACAACAAGTAGACAAGCAAGCATTGCAAATACGATGAAACCATTCACATAACAATTGCAAATAAAAAGCACAATAAGATTTAAAAGTGCTGAAATCTGGAAGGAAGTAGTTTTATAATCACAGAAAGGTGTGAGAGAAAAAGAAGGGGTCAAATAATTGATGCAAGCAACTTAAAAGAAGTAAAAGAAGCGGAAGTTGAAAATTGGACAGCTTTTAAAATTCTAAAAATAACAAACTAATAAAGAGGGAAGGGGGTCCTAGGTTTATATATCACATGGATCATTTACATAACACCGGTATCCAATTGTACGCGTAGTGTTATCGTGTGATCATCATCTCCATGTCTACCCTTCCCAACCGTTAAGGTATTAAAGCGCGGAATGGTATCATTAATTATTACATGCTATTACCCGCCCCAATCCTATCAGTCCCGATAGCAAATGGACTACTAATCCTAAAGGGAAAGGGGTTTGTGGCTTTTAGAAGTTTTCAAAGGACAAAATGCTAAGGCGTCAACAAAAACACATAACTGCAAATAGAGGGAATCAGGCAAGCAAACAGGGCTCAAATATGCCTCCATAAACCAGAAAAGTCATAGAGTTTAGCATGTCTTACATGTACTGTTTTTGGTCTTAATTAAATAAAGCGACGAGCGGACTGGTTCAACGTATATTTTTAGGCGAAAAGTCTACATTAGGCTTACTTGAATGCAGTTAACTAAAACTGATCTGATTGTTAATCCTATAAGTGTTGGTTAGAACTAGGCGTGATGAATACTGATTTTAGAAAAAGATACATACTGAAAAGGGGTTACCAATTTTAACAGGACATTACGAGTTCAGCAGTTAATATTACCTCTATTCAGATTCAAGATTTCCTATAGGCATGCTTTCTATATGTATGTTGATTTGGACACCTTTTAGACGTTAACAAAGGTCCTAGGAACATGGTATCTATATGAAGCTCTTGTTATTAAACCTACAAACTATTTGCCTAGTGATGTTTATAAATGTAGAATATTGTAGTCTATAGACCGGATTTTATAGAACAATTGGAAGTTAATCCTGTAGGCAGGATGTCTATGCGTGGAGATGCAGAAATTATGAGTGAATCCTATAGGCATGATTGCTAGGTATGAGTTTGCAGAAGTTAAAAGTTAACCTATAAGCATGATATCTAGGCGTATTTGCAGAAATTAAAAGTTAAACCCTATAGGCATGATTTATAGGTGTGAAATTGCAGAAATTAAGAGTTACCCTATAGGAATGATTTCTAGGCGTGTTTGCAGAAATTAAAAGTTAACCCTATAGGTATGATATCTAGGTGTGAAATTGCAAAAATTAAAAGTTAACCTTATAGGCATGATATATAGGTGTGAAATTGCAGAAATCATAAAAAACTCCTATAGGCATGATCTCTACCTTGATGCATAAAAATAAATCCCAACCCCCCTTTTACTAAAGTTTCCCGAGTTTTAACAAGTTATTACAACCCAAAAGAAATGAACTGGAATTAAAAAAATACATTAAAAATCCTCAGGTACATACGAGCAGCCTAATCCATACTTGAGGCCTAATAATATGAGATTGAGCCACTTCCGAGATCCAGATTTCCAAGCCTTATCTCATCTAGGGTGTTTCAGATATCCAAAGGATTTTAGGAACCCTAGGCATTGCATACACCCAAGGTGTTAATTAGAAATTGAGTTGTGCGGTGTGGAAGGGCCAGCCCTTATGTGTACAAGTTCAGAGGGAGCTCAAGGGTCCCAAGGCAAGGCTCACACAAGAGGGGCAGAACTTAAGTTCTAAGAATGAGTGTAAGTGCAATATAAAGGGTAAGGGGCTACCCAGGCAGGCTGGTGGTCATGCCCAGCCACAAAATGGACTGGCACACCCCTGACCAAATCTGTTGATCAAGCATTTAGAGAGTAAAGACCTACTGGAGGTCAAGCCATGGCCTGAACAATAATCAGAAATACTGGCAGGCCAAGGCTGTTACTCAGCACACACAATAAGGGTGTGGGGATGGGAAATTGACAAAGCTTAGGGCCCAAAAGGATCTAGTTCATATCCATGGACAATGATTTTAGACATTGCCATGTTTCTGAACTATAACTTAAAACATATAAAGGGGTATGGAGGTTTGGGATTCATAAGGTAGCAAATAAACAAAACACGACTGACAGAATGCATACATAGATAAACTTTAAATTGCAAGGGAAAGGGAACATATTACAGCATGCTAATGACACATCTTGATTGCAGAAAACATGAGTAGAAGTGGACAGGAATGAAAAACATGTTGTTGTTGAAGCTTGTAAATTAACTAGGACATACCAGTAGATAAGCAAAGTGCAGAAAAATAGAGCAAACAAGAATCCACAGTCTAGCCTTGGCTTCTAGCCGGCTAGACAAAGCAACAACACAAGTAGCAGCAAGGTAGAGAGAGTTTTTTAAGTGTAAAAGTGATTTTTGAACTCAGATTGTTCGTGTGTGTTCGTGTGTTTGAAAGAGAAGAGTGTAGGTATTTCTAGCTTTGAAAACGTGTAGAGAAATAAGGTAATAAGTAAAATTAAATCACAAACACGGAAACAATCATCATTCAGAATCAATTAACCCAAGTGATTCCCCTTTAATTAGGGAAACATTGCTTAACGGATCAACAGGCCTAATTAAGGAAAGAAAATCAGTTTGGGGGGCAGATTGATTATTTCCATAAAAAGGGATAGTAAAAGCATGAAATAAATAATCCAGTCTAAGTACAAAATAGGCTTATTTTGGGAAAGGATTCAGCAAGGTAAAACATCACAATAAAGGAAGTGAATCAATTAATTTTGAACAGATGAGTAAAAATTAGGGCTCTTAAGAAAAATCTTTTTTGCAGTCAGTAACAAGATCAAAGGAATCAAGATCAAACAATAAAGGAACATGATTCTGCACTTCACTATATAAATAGCAAGGAATGAACAAGCATGCAGTGTTAGACATGTTGATGAAAAGAAGCAGCACAAACATATAGTAGTATTAGGGTAAGCTAGGATTCAGTAGTAAGAAAATATTCGAAGCACAATAGTCAAGCTGGTCAAGTAATCACATAGAAACAACAGTGAAGAAGACATAGAAGCAAGTAAAGGGTCTCAGAGTAGGAACAAGTGAGAAAACTTCTAAAGAAAATTAGGGCTTTAACAGTAACCAGGTTTTGCAAGATGGTAAGAACTTAAAATTAAACAAATTAAACGAGGAAGAAAGAATCAACAACAAAGAACAAATGCACATTTAAACAAGCAGCTTTCAGAACTCGGTTAAACTAAAAAGGAATTAGGGTTTTTAACATGCTGAAATAGATAGAAGAATAAACATGAACAAATCGTAGCCAAAACATAAACACATTAAAAGATCAGAGATCTTTTGAAAAACTTCAAAGGAAAAACCCTAATGAAAGGTCATTTTTGCAAGAAAAGTTGAAGAACTTTCGCGAAAGCACTTAAACATTCATGGCAAGTATAGATCTAAAGAAGATCTGAAAGAAAAATCAAAAAATCCCAAAGATTAGGGTTTCGAAGAACTCAGAAAGGTGAGAAAGGCCTTAGAAATTAACGATCTAACCAGGAGCGCCAAGGATCTGACTCGAACGGCCATGGCTGGCCGGAGAAAAGTCAGGGACGACCGGAGAAAGGTCATGAATGGAAGTCAGGCAACGACTGGACCAGCTTCCTTCGAGATTTTGGCTGTAAAACCACATAAGCGAACACCCAGGAGCCATGAGAGGCCATTACACATCTCCATGGGAGGCCATGGATTAGGGTGGGATTGAGAAGCTAGTATTTGCAGAGAGATTAGAGAGCGTTTTAGATATGAGGGGTTTCAAGGGCGGCGTTTGGTAAGAAATGATTAGGGTTGGGTGTGGTTGGTAAAATTAAAAAGGAAAGAATGAAGGCTGGTTGTTGATCATCTAGATCAACGGCCTAGATTGAATGGGAGCCGGGCGGATCGGATAAATGGGTTAGGGGTTGGGTTAATTTGAAATTGGGCTGGGTAATTTTGAACTTTTAAATTGGGTTAATTGGGGTTGCCAAATTGGCTATAATTGAAATGCAATTGAGGCCAAATCTTAAATAGCCAATTTTTCCTTTAACTTTTTTTATAAAATAGTAATACGAATTTTAAGAGCAAATTAAAAGTACTGAGTAAATAAATATTATATAAATATTAATTTAAAAATACTGAGATTAATTTTATAAACATAAAACACTGTAAATTACAAGATAGGCTATAATTGTAATTATATGCAATTTAGCTTTTAAAATACCAAACAAATTTGTAAAAATATGCAAAAATTACCTTAATTATATTTTGGTGCAAATGTGAGAATAAAATGAATTATTCGACAAAATGATAATTTTGGGAATAGTTATCGGATTTTGTTGTACTAAAATAGGCAACAAATTGGTTTTAAAAATCATGAAAATACCAAAATTCTTGGGTGTGCTTATATATGCACCAATATGCTATTTTGGAATATTTGAGTATAAAAATACTTAAGAAAAAATTGGGTATCAACAGCTGCCCCTCTTTACCCGGGAAGGATGAAAGAGTTATCGGGTAAAGACATGATAGCCAATTTTGACCGAAAGCGGCGATTTGAAATGAATTTGACCGAGCTTTGGTTTCTTAGCTGCGTACATATCTCTAATTTTACAAGAATCAGGCCATATGTAGTTCAGGAACCATTGACGGAACATGCCGATGGCGATTCGAAAGAGACGGGCACGATGTTTTGGGGGGGGGGAAGAGGTATTTGAAACTTGATCGATGGTGAGTACCGGAGCGGGATCGCTCCTGCTGGACAGCAGTTGCTAGCTGGTGTACCTGTAAGTGAGCAATACAGGCATATATTGTGCATAAACTTAAACGTGATGCAAGTTCCAGTTGGACCATGAATGCTGTCCTTGGACGGTTGGGATGACGTCCTCAGACCATGATGCCCTGGGCCATGAAGCGCAAAATTAAAGGATTCGCAGGCCATAAAATGATGTTCTCGGGCTATGATAATGGTGCCTCCGAACCATGAGCCTTTGAATAATGATGGGCAGGATATAAAGTGGGGTCCTCAGGCCATGGCATGGTGTTCTCGGGCTATGAGGATGATGCCCCCGAACAATGACGCCGTCGAACAGTTTTGGCGATATTTCAGCCCATGAAATGCAGGATTTGGCGGTATTTCAGCCGATGCAAAAATGTAAATGGCGATATTTCAGTCGACAGAAATTTAAATAAAACAGGCGATGTTTCAGCCAATGTAAAAAGTAAAATGGCGATATTTCAGCCGACAGAAAGCATAAGTATAGATGATGATAGAGATGAACTGACGATCTTTCAGCCGATGTAGAATTTAAATAAAGTTTGGCGATATTTCAGCCGATTGCGAGACGTAAGTAAAGGCGACGATATTTCAACCATGCAAGAGAGATAAGGTGGCGATTTTTCAGCCATGCAAGAAAGGTAAAGTGCGGTATTTCAGCCATGCAAGTGGAGGTAGAGCTTAACCTCAGAAGGCAGAAAGGTAGCCTTATGCAGATAATGCAGGATGGAGATAACGCTTAGTCTCGGAAGGCAGAAAGGTAGCCTTATGCAATGCAAAGAATGCAGATGGAGACAATGCTTAGTCTCGGAAGGCATAAAGGTAGCCTTATGCAATGCAAAGAATGCAGATGGAGACAACGCTTAGTCTCGGAAGGCAGAAAGATAGCCTTATGCAATGCAAAGAATGCGGATGGAGACAACGCTTAGTCTCGGAAGGCAGAAAGATAGCCTTATGCAGATAATACAGATGGAGACAATGCTTAGTCTCGGAAGGCAGAAAGTAGCCTTATACAATGCAGAGAATGCAGATGGAGACAACGCCTAGTCTCGGAAGGCAGAAAGATAGCCTTATGCAATGCAACAAAATAAAAGTACAAATAGTAGTGAGATTTCTTAGCTGATTGCTGATCACGATGCCGTGACTGTTAGGGAGGTTGTGTGTGGATAATAATTACGGATGAGTGATGATTCTGAGAAGTTGTGTCTTTGAGGAATATGTGTGCGTAATATACCTGACGATATTGTAAGTCGAGTGTCTGCATCCAAAGAGAAATCGTGAGTTTTGTAAGGGGAAAAGGTTAGTTCGTCTTCCCCTGGCTTCCGGCGTTGCGTATCATTGGGGTAGCATTGCTAAACAGCAGCAATTTGAACAAAAATTATACATGATTTAGTAAAATATAATGTAAATAGAAAATAGTTTTCTTTAGATGAACCAACGACTGTGACGTGGTTCAAGACATTGCAACCTCTCTTGCTCCGGAATTTTGAGGGTCCTCCTCAAAATTCTACACCAGTTTACCGGGTGGGCTGGCACTTTTGACGGCTGTGCTAAACGGCTGAAAAATCAACTTCAGAATTTTGAGGATCCTCCTCAAAATTCTGCCCCAGTTTCTGAGGTGGCATTCCTGGCGATGAGTGGCTGAAAACTAACTTCGGAATTTTGAGGGTCCTCCTCAAAATTCTGCCCCAGTTCCAATAGCAGGGGGAAAATGGAATTTTTATTAAATTGTGACCGAACCCATAGGGCTGCCTACGTATCCCCTCTTAAACGAGAACCAGGTCAGGTGTAGTTCAAATATATCATAAAAGGAATCGTAAGTGGTTACACATAGTATAGTTTCACTGCATCTGAATTGATCGATTTTGGCCAAACTTCTCCGTCCATTTCTACCAGAATAAGGGCTCCTCCAGTTAGAACCCAGTGAACCATGTACGGACCCTGCCAGTTGGGAGAATTTTCCCTTGGCTTCATCTTGATGTGGGAATATTTTCTTCAACACCAGCTGCCTTGGTGTAAACTTCTTTGGCTTAACTATTTTGTTGAAGGCTCTGGACATTCTGTTCTGATACAACTGGCCATGGAAAAATGCATTCATCCTTTTCCCATCTATAAGGGCTAACTGCTCGTAGCGACCTTTTACCCATTCTGCGTCGTCCAACTTTGCTTCTTGTATGATCCTCAAGGAGGGAATTTCTACCTCGGTGCGGATAACCACCTCTATACCATAAACCAGCATGTAAGGAGTTGCTCCGGTCAATGTGCGGACCATGGTGCGGTATCCCAGTAAGGCAAATGATAAATTCTCATGCCATTATTTGTGGCTTTCGACCATCTTTCTTAGTATCTTCTTGATATTCTTGTTGGCTTCTTCTACAGCTCCATTCATCTGAGGCCTGTAGGCTGTAGAGTTCTTGTGTTTGATCTTGAATGCCTCACACATGGCTTTCATCAGGTTGTGAGCACGTGATTTTTGCCTCATATGAGAATTATTCCCAAAATTTCAAAATAAATAGTTTTTGCATTGTG
>MU776724.1:12642-25004 GCA_026770625.1 Nicotiana glauca
CAGAAAAGTTTGGGTAGAGCCGGATCTAAGCGTTGTCTAGGTAAACGTCCTGTAGTAAGAGGAGTAGTTATGAACCCTGTAGACCATCCCCATAGGGGTGGTGAAGGGAGAGCCCTAATTGGTAAAAAAAACCCACAACCCCTTGGGGTTATCCTGCACTTGGAAGAAGAAGTAGAAAAAAGAATAAATATAGTGATAATTTGATTTTTCGTCGCCGTAGTAAATAGGAGAGAAAATCGAATGACTATAAGAGGGAAATACTCAATTGAAAATGAAGTCCTGATAAGGAAAATATTGTAACTTACAAAAGTAGAAAAATATACGTAATTTGCGAGATTAGCAAAATATATGTAAATTTCGGGATATCAATTTTTCTTTATGCATTGTTATCAAGCTTGTGTAATGACGATATCATGCAAAAAAATAAAAAAAGGCTTAGCCTTAATATACCTGTTCCTAAAATTATTTGAACGAATCTGCTTCTGCAAAAAACGTTGAAACGACTGGATGAAGCTTCAGCTTCTGAAATTGGAATGAAATGAAACTTTGCTTGGATTTGTATGGAACTTGGATATAACTGATTTTGGTGAAGCTTTAATATGCTTCTACTTCAACGTCCAAAGGCAGATTGTCTTGAAATGCTTCTGCTTTTGCTTTAATATGCTTCTGCTTTTGGTGGAACTTGGATAAAATTGCCTTGAAAATGAAGTCCAAAGGCAGATTGTCTTCATGGATAATAGTTATAAGTCTTACTAAGACTTATCTTAAGTCACGGTGGCTCTGGCCACATGGCATAATGAGCCCTTCCATTGCCACATGGCATGATGACTAATGAGTTATTTTTGTCATGGTGGCTTTTTGCCACATTTTAGATGGGTATATTTTATAAATTTTTATTCATTTATTAGTTAATTGGGTACCTGTTACCTGGTAATTAATCAATTAATTATTAAAAATTACTTAAAATTCTATTTATTTTTAAAATACTTCATATATATTTTATATATTATATTTCTGTGGTCATATGCTACATTGCATGGTAATAGTTTACAATTATCGGGTATTATCGCTCGACCTATATTTTTTTCCAAATTGGCCACTTTCAACAAAACTCATTTTTTTAATTCGTGTACCCCTTTATCCTTCATAACACTTATTTATCCCTCGTTATAAATAGCGTAAATACGATAACATCAAGATGATCTCATTCTCGGTTAACTGAAAATGCGAGATGTAACATCCTTCCTCCTTAGAAACATTCGTCCTCGAATGTTCAACTCCCCGTGATCCATATAACTTTTGCAGGGTTGCCTTTGTAAGAACACTACTACCAACTCTTCCTGTAGAAGCTTAATAACAGAACGCCACATCGGATCACAATTATCAATAACGACAATGGCCTAACACGACCAACGACAATAACCAACACAAGAATTTATACATGTACCTTATGATTATGACGTCTCAGTCGGACCTTTCTCTAGAGGAGGAAATAGGTAGGGATATCTAGAATTCATGTTTCCCTCAACCTCCCAATTCATTTCTTCTACATTGTTGTTCCTCCAAAGTACTTTCACGGAGGTTATCTCCTCATTCCGCAGCTTGCAGATTTGTCGGTCTAAGATGGAAACCGAAATTTCCTCATATGACAAGTCCTCTGTAATCTGTATATCATCTGTGGGCACCACTCGGGTAGGATCGCCAATGTACTTATGTAACATAGATACGTGAAAAACCAGATGGACAGGCCCAAATTTCGAGGGCAATTTTAACTCATATACTACTTGGTCCACTCACGAAATGATCCTATGAGGACCAATATACCATGGCCTAAGTTTGCCTTTGTTTCTGAACCTCCTAACTACTTTTATTGGTGATACCTTTTTGGAATACCCAGTCGTCCACCTAAAATTCTGTGTCTCGTCGTCGATTATCCGCACAAGCGTTCTGACGGCTTTGAGCTGCTAATAGCCTTTCCTGTATAAGCTTAATTCTCTCGATTGCCTGCTGAACTAATTCTTACTTGAGTCCCCAATCCCTTTTGGAAGGACCTCTAGAAGTTAGCTGTAATTTGAATATTTTAATCATGCTCAATCGAAGGCCCAAACGTCATCCTTTATCTATCATAATTACAACCTTATTCTTCTATTAGGGCAACATTCCATCTCTTCTAAACGCTACTTATGGAGAGTAACTCCTTTGAGTCCATTTAGGCTATACTGAGCTTACTATAACATAGAAGAGCCATTAGCTCCCTTGTTTTCATAGGCCTAAATTCTTAGGAATAATCTATTCTCGTTACCTTCTCACTCACCTTTTCTCGTTCTTATATCTTCTTTCCTTAAAACTTTATCGTTTTACCATTCTTTAGCTTGCGACCTATACATATCAATTTATACTATTCGCAACTTTCCTTCAACTTGCTTGCACCATAGATTTTTTTATGTTATTCTGGAACGTCAAGCAAGACATCACATCGTCTCCAACTTTTATCTATTTTCTTATCTAGATCTCTCAGTATTTAGAAACCATAGGCTGGAAGACATGCCGCCGATGATGCCGCTATCATTCCCGGTTATTGGATCCCTGTGCTTATAGCCTTTTATCCGAAGTATGGACTATTCATGATCTTCTGCCCTTAAGTACCTCGTACGTAGTTCACCTTTACCTTACCTTAAAATCTTGCATCGTATCTTTTATCTCTCTAATGATCTCCCTTCCACCTAGGTGTAATTCACGTCCATAACTTGAAGCTCTATTATAATACCTGCACCTCTGGTACATACACAATCCTGTGGGAGTTTCGTACTTGACTTCTTAGAAGACTGGTACCCTTCTAACTGGATTTATGATAGAGCCGTCATAGAGCGTAGTTGTTGTGCTATCTCTCTTACACCTCTAATATTAAGAGTAATTCTGTTATGTTCTCAATCATGATTCCTATAACTTCTGGGTCCAATAATCAGATTTTTGATTTACTTTATCGATGTAACTCTTTAGTTTCTTTCTTCTTCTGATCGGCCTTTATGCTGACTTAATTTATCTTCCAATCTGCGACTCATGGTATTAGTTATTACTTTAGCCCTCCATGGACGCTATGGAATATCCATGATACAATCTTCTATCAATACATTCCTTTGTATATGACCTGGGCTCAATTCTTCTTTTTAACTTATACCAGCATCTTTTACGGCTGTATGATTGTCAACGTATATGCTACATGCATAAACATCCAAACTCTTAAGTGTGTTCATAACATCACCAATTCGGGATCATTAATCAAATAATTCCTTTCGTTCCTTCTCAGCTTTCTTTTAACGTAAGCTATTACCTTTCCTGATCTTTCCTCCTCCTTGTTGCATGCATACTTTGCTTATCTTAGCTCCCATGCATGCCGGAGTTTTCATAAAACTCATATGATTTTCGAATATTTCTTTTGATTTTTACTTCCCGTTCACTAGCCACGGTAGATTCATCTTTGTTATGGAGGACGTACAATATTGCTGTGAAAATATTGTTACAAGACAATTTCCTCTTTAGATCATTGTGCTTAGGTTTAAGCCTTCTTCCTCATTTCCTCAGCTAGTCCTTCACTGTAGTACATAGGGAGGATCCTCTGATTCATGTAAAGATGCGATCTTATTATACCGTATTCCTGATATAATTTTTTATGTTCGTGCTCACTTGTAATTTTCCTTAGTTACTTACCTCCACACTCATCTGCTCGTACAGCTGCTTCTAAACTGAAGTTTTGACTGTCTTTCCAGTGGAACCATCTTTTATTTTCGTAACACTTATATGATACCTTTAACTACCCCAACTCCTAGTTGAATATTTCTCAAGTATTATAATGATATTCTTCGAGGCTGAATTCTCCATGTTGTGTTCTACTATGTTTATCTTACACGATCTAATGACTCGTCTGTAACCATCTATTTAGCCATAATTGGGATCTTCCTGACCAATTACTAACTACTCGTTGGCCCATTCTCATATCAATATTCCACGAAATCTTTCTTGGGTTATTTTCTTGGTCTTAACTTACATCTCGCACTGGCCCTTAATTATCAATAACATCTCAAGCAGGAACCCTTATTTCTTTTCCTTGACATCGCATTTGCATAATGTTCTGGAATCGTAGCATATCTGTAGCATTTGGATAAGTGTAATCTCATTCCTCGAAATGAGGATGTGACTGTATGGCCTATACTATTTTGTTTTCTTAAGACCCATCACCTTTTGTCTCTTTCTTCATTTGACCATAGGTTCTGTAACACTCTACCATTGACATCCATGTTTCACACCTTATTCATAATTTTTTCTTATCTCTCTTCTTGTTACTCTGCTAATATTTCTGCATATCCCCCTCTTTTTTTCTTTCAACAAGACATTATTTCGCTTTTAGTTCCCCTTTGCTCCATTCACTAGCTCTTCGGGTTGCTTAGCATTATCTCTCTACTAGGGACAGGAGTCATACTAAGATAATAGTTATCCTTTTCAGGCTTCCAGCGCCTATCGTTGTAGCACTCATATCTAGTGGTACTATTTTAAAACGCACCATCTAGGTGTTTCACAAGTAGATCTATTAGCACTTTTTGAAATGTTCTTTGAAATTGTCAACAAACGCAAACCATCCATTTGCCAATTTGGGTTACCCTAACCCCAGACGGATCTTGATATCCCGTCCTTCTCTAAACTATACATGTTATCCCTACAGGGCATAACTGGAATGGGTGTGACAAATTACATACCTCTGTTACTTCTGAATATAACTCAAAAGGCTTAGGTTCCCCTGCCTGAATTATAAACACTATTAACCTTCATTAACTGGGCGTCTCGTACCCTTCTTCATCTTGCTTCTTTTGCTCGTTAAAACATTTATTTATCTTCTTAATCTCTCATTGTCTTTCACCATTAAGATGGATAGGCATTCTTGCCTTAAGTCTTCTTATCATGAAGCTTACACCTTTCGGTATACCCATGACATGCTAGAGACCTCACGTTTACTTATCGTAGGCATCATAAAAAATCCAATTCCTCTGTCTCAGCTCTTCTAAACCATCTCTCTTTCCAACCTTCTTTCCGGATGTAGATATCATCTTATTATGAATAAAATAGAATTTTGAAATTTGAATTCTTATAAATGAGCTCTACCACACGATCTAGAGTAAGAAAAAGAGTGGCAATCCTAAATGCCATGTAGCCTCCTGCTTATAAGTGTGGTGCATGACACACCCATAAACAAGACTCTACTAGACATGGCTTGTAGACTCCCTAGGACAGAACTACTCTGATACCACTTTTATCATGACCCGAACCTGGGGGGCGAGACCGGCACCCGGTTCCTCATTTATACTTGCGTACCAACTTGCGTCTAAGGGACTCTGTACATATAATGTCATACTTTGGCCATGGGCCACATTGCCAGGCAATTTGCAAATACTGACTAAACATCAATATAATGTTGGGCCGATAAGGCCATCATAACTACTACAGCTAGCAAACCAACAAACTATACATAAAAGGCCTACAAGCCCAACATACTGCACTAACTGACATGATATGTCTACAAGCCTCTACTGATGGATATATTGTGATCGAAATAGTGCCATAGTCTACTCATGACATATATATACAAGATATACCTGGCTGGTCGTCTCATGAGTTACCGACTCATTTTCCCTATTTCTACTCCTATTTGCTTTGTTCATCTGTGTTTTGAGGTATCGGGTTAGTCGGATTGAATCCGGAATAATTTTGGTAAGGTTTGAGATACTTAGTCTCTTTTAAGAAGGATTAAGTTGGAAAAGGCAACCAGATGTTGACTTATATGTTAGAGGGCTCGGATGTGAGTTTTGATGGTTCGGTTAGCTTCGGGAGGTGATTTGTGACTTATGAGTGTGAACGGAATGGGTTTTGGTGGTCCGGAGAAGAATTAGGCTTGAATTGGCTAAGTTGATATTTTGGCGATTTCCGGTTGGTTGGTGAGATTTTGATCAGGGAGTTAGAATGGAATTCTGAGAGTTGCAATAGCTTCGTTTTGTCATTTGCGATGTGTGTGTAAAATTTTAGGTCATTCGGATGTGGTTTGGTTGGGTTTTTGATTGAAAGCGTATTTTAGAAGATTTTAAAAACTTAGGCTTGAATCCGATGTGTTTTGAGTAATTTGATGTTGTTTGAGGTGTTTTGATGATTGGAACAAGTTTGAATAAGGTTTTAGGATTTGTTGGTACTTTGGCTAAGGTCCAGGGGGCTCGGGGGAGTTTCGGGTAGTCATTCGGATCTTTTGGAGTTTGAAAAGTTGCAGGTTCAAGTGTGCAGGTTTTTGTCCTTCACGATCGTGAATAGATACTCGCGATCGCGTAGTAGGAATTTGAGGGGAAGTCTGAATGCTCTTCGCATTCGCGAAGTTGGTCCCGCGATCGCGTAGAGTGAGATGGTTGTGCTTCACGTTCGCGTGCGTGTAGTCGCGATCGCGTAGGGTCTTTTGGTCAACTGGTCTGAGGTCTTGATTGTTCTTCGCGTTCGCAGGAGAAAGTACGCATTCGCAAAAGGCTAGTTTGAGGAACCATTGTGATTGCGATGGGTTATACGCGATTACGTAGAGTTATTTTGGAAAGTTGAAGGTTTGTTCTTCGCGATCGCGGGGGAATTGCCGCAATGCCGATGAAGGAAAATCAGAACTGGGTAGAATGTTTTAAGTTATTTCATCCGCGATTTTGGGTCTATTTTCACCCATAGTTAATCATTCTAAGAGCTTCTTGGTGGAGATTAAAGAGGGATTCAAGGGGAATCGATCGGAGGTAAGATTTTTGAACTTAAAACTCGTTTCTATAAGATTTTTGAACTTAAAACTCGTTTCTATTGTAAAATCTACCTAGAAAATCATGGAACTTAAGCTAAAAATGGAAGAACTACGGCTTGAGATTTTGAAATTTGATTTGGGGATTTGGAGGACAAATTGGGGTGGGATTTGAGAACTTTTGGTATGTATGAACTCGTTAATGTAAAAATTTTCGAGTTTCGAGAAGTGGGCCCGGGGCTCGGGTTTTGCTAATTTTGGAATTTTTGGTATTTTTCGATTGTTTTCGCTTGGGCTTTATTCCCTTAGAATATTGTGACATGTTCGTTCTAATTTTGGATAGATTCGTGCGTGGAGGCCAATTTGAGGGACAAAGCATCGCGAGCTAGAGATTTAGCCGGTTCGAGGTGAGTAATGAATGTAAATGATGTCCTAAGGGTTTGAAACCCTGGATTTGCATATCGTATTGCTGTATTGAGGTGAGGCACACGCTCATTGACGAGTGTGGGGTTATTTACTATTGGGGATTGTGATTTAGTCCATCTCGATTGATGATTTTACCGTGTATTTGACTGATACTTATTTGTTTTCATCATGAATTGGGCTGAATGCCATATTTGGGCCTAGTACCATTTATTTGAACCCTTTGGAGCTATTTACTGATATTTTCCTCACTGTTTTGATTTAATACTTGAACTCAGTCCTGATAATTTCCACTGTTTTACTGTTCAGCCACTCTTTCTCAGTTTTAAGACTTAAATAATATTTTAAATAATGTTTGGGCTGAAAATGTTATTTTACTATTGCCCGAGGGACTTGTGATTATTTTTGGACTAAGTAAGGCCGAGGGTCTATATTGTGAGGCACACTGATATTGATATGAGGCCGAGGGCCTGAGATACATATATACGCGACGAGGTGGCTTGATTGATATGAGGCCGAGGGTCTAGATTTGATGCCACGAGGTGGCTTGATATTGCACTTGGGTCATAAGGGGCCCCTCCAAGAGTCTGTACAATCCCAGTAAGCGCGGGTATCCATTGTGATGTGAGATTAAGCCCGAGGGGCTGATATTATTCTGAGATTGATGCCCGAGGGGCTGGTACTATTCTAAGTTGTTGCCCGAGGGGAGGATTTGCTGATACTGTGCCCGAGGGGCGAATTTCTATTTGTATTTACCCGTTAATTACTTGTTTTACTTGTTGAAAAGGGTATTTTTCTTTATTCTTCACTGATTTATGGTTTTTAAGTGATTTCTTACTGCTTCGGTATAGAATGCCTTGTGTTCTCCTGTTTTTTCTTACCATCAGTTGTTATGTTTATTACTCACTCGGTCGGAGTACTCACATTACTCCCTGAACATTGTATTCAGATCTAGGTGTTCCAGGGGCTGAATGAGAGCTTTATCAGCCGTTCAGTATTTGCCGGGGATCGCGAGGTAGCTGCTTGGCGTCTGCAGCCATGATTTCTCCCTTCTATCTTATTACTTTTTCCGCATTCGTAGACTATCTATGTAGTAGTTGTTCAGACTGGTATTAGAGGCTCTAGACTTGTGACACCAGATCAGTGTGGGCGGTGTCGTATTGCTATGTTGGTTTTCCGCATATTTTTTATCCTTTTTATATTTATAATGAATTCCGCGTTTAAATCTTATGTTAGAAAAATGGCTTAATGAAATTGGTAAATGGGTTGTGGCTATGAGTTTGTCGGCTTGCCTAGTAGTGTGATAGGCACTATCACAACCGGTATTTGAGGTCATGACAATTTTATAAATTTTTATCCACTTATTAGTTAATTGGGTAATGTCCTGTTACCCGATAATTAAGCAATTACCGTATAATTTAAAAATTATCACAAATTACTTAAAATTCTATTTATTTTTAAAATACTTCATATATACGTTACATATTATACTTTCGTAGTCATATGGTACCTTGCATGGTACTAGTTCACAATTATCGTGTATTATCGTTCAACCCATATTTTTTTCCAAATTGGCCTCTTTCAACGAAACTTATTTTCTTTAATCTGTGTACCCCTTTATCCTTTATAACACTTATTTATAGCTTGTTATAAATAGCATAAATACGATAATCTCAAGATGATCTCATCCCCGAATCTACGTCGGTTAACTGAAAACGAAATTTTAACGTACAAAAATGCGAGATGCAACAGAATCGCACTTAGCTTTTATCATCTTATCACACCTCCTTTTTTACTTACACCCCCGAAAGGGTATAAGGGAGTTTTTCCAATTAAAAGACAATCAAAACGGGATTATATTATTAAAAGATTCAGAGTCTCCACTTGGGATAATTAATGGTGTCTCAAGTCACCGGTTCAAATTCCGAGTCGAGAAAAAGGTTGACTTGTATTACAGTCCGCGAATCAGAAATTATCTCAATTATTACAATTAGCTCTGGGTTCCGTGGTTCCAGCACGGTCGCTCAACTATTACAATTAGCTCAATTATCTGATTTATAACATTTTAGACCTATGTGCAATTTTAACTTTATCCGCTCTATATAGTTAGTTTTAAAGAAAAATTGCAACGTCATTTAAAATACGTCTCGAACCACGTCACATAAATGTACCCGCGGATCTCGACTTATTTTATCTAACATCGCTGGGATTAGGATTTGGGTCACATAAATACGCATCCGAGTTTAGGAAGGTAATTATTAAAATGATGTGCCTAAAGCAACTACGCGTTTGCAACTTTGCGAGGGGCATGAAAATTCCACTATATGGCACGCCTCGAATTCTAAGGATTAAATCAAAATTAATTAAGTGAGGGCCATGCAATTTTTATTTTGTTTGGCATGGCGCACCTCGAATTATTCTAACCAGGTTTCTAAATTAACTCACGAGGGCCATAAATTGTTATGTATTAAGTGATATGGCTCATCTCAACTATTTAAAGCACTTAACTATTTAAACACTAAGGATGTTAGGATTATTCTTATCTTATGAAATTGGGAACTCAGTTATGGTAATCAATGTTAACAAAGAATGGCCTGCGTCTAATAACAAAAATATAGATTAATCACGCCTACGCCTGGACGCTCACTTTGACAGACTCGGTAGGCTGAATAACTGGGCTCCCAGTGAAGCCCAATTTGGTCGCCTGACTTTGGAAGAAATGTAGTGGACATTGGGCCAAAATAATAGCCCAATGCATGATTCCATCAGATACAGTTGCAACAAATTGTATTACTTAAGAAAATCTGGCATTGAGCCATTACTGAGGAAATTTTAATTCAAATGTACTTAAAACCATCATTTCACACATGAATTATAAGACAACCCTATTTGCAAATATCACCTTTTCAGAAACTATCCACCACTTAATATCAAAAGAGTTCGAGAATTACAATTCAATCTAAGCCCTAACCAACACACTCGAATTAAATCATACAATTCAATCTTTGGAGGAAAATCATGTGAGGAATCAAGCTAACTTTGAGAAATTAACCAAAGACAAACAAACAAATTCAAAATCCATTTGATATTCCATTACTTTTCCAAAAGGCTCAGTACACTATGGAAGCAGAACTAACGGAAGATTAAAAACTTTATTAAACCAGATTCTAAACCATACAAGTGCAGACTTAAACATGTCCATCGGCTTAAACCAAATTCGACAAACTCACGATTTGAAACTAACATGTATTTGAAAATATAGCTACGAAACCCCAGACCAAAAACCAAATAGTTTCAGTTAATTAAACTACAAATCGCAGTCCATAATTACTACATGTCTCACCAAGTCTAAAACATGAATCCCTCATACTCAAAACAAATCTATATCTAGCATCTAAAACCAACTGTATTTCATGATGAAATCTCCAAAACAGGCTAACTAAACATGAGCAAGACAGAATTGAATCACACAGTAGTTAAACAAAAGCAAATTTGTCTTCATTTAATTCAGATCTCTACACACATTCAGTCAAGCCCCATTCCATCACAGTTTCAGTAGCATACCTGGAATTTGCAAAAAAAAAAAAAAGATGAGGAGCAATAGACAACAACAGCAACAGAATCCAATAACAAGAGGTAACCAGCACCAATTTAAACCCAGAAAATGTTGTTCAAGCAGTCTAGAAACTAGTTCCAATCAAACAAAGACCCAGCAAACTTCAAACCAGACTCGATCTCAAACCATTTTAGTACCAGCTAACCAGAAATTGCTTCAGCATTAGAAAGCTTTAGAAATCACCAAAAAGAATTCAATGGAACAATATTTTTTCTAAAAAAAATTAGCCATTTTGTTTTTCCGATTTTTATCTCTGAATCTCTACCCTAAATGCCAAGAAAGGATGCCTTTATAAGCAAGGCATTAGGGTATCCCTTAGGACTTTAATTTTTGCATTTTGCTCTTTTTTTAATTTTCAATATAGCTTAATTACCCTTATTCCAATTCAGTTTTTGCAAGACAGTCCCCCTCCGCAGCTTCCTAGCTAGTTAGACAAAGATTCCCCTAAGCGATTACCCAAAAATACCCTTGGCAGCCCTATTATTTACCCCCAATTACCAACTTAAGTTAAATATCCCAAAGTCCAATTACACCAGCCCCTTTAACTAGGTTAGTGATGACCATAGTTACTTATGAGGGTTTGAATATTCAGAAATGACCAAACGAACCAAAAAGAACGACAAATACCGATACTTCTGATTTTACGCTTGCGTTATGTTTAATTACTTAACTTAGAATGAACTCCTTAACAATCAATCAAACAAAGCGAATGAAGCAAACAAAATTAAACAAATAATAACAGTAAATAAAGAAAAATTCATGAGAAGAAGGATAGGGGGAAAGTCAGGATTTTAAAACACAAACTTAAGCAACAAATAGGCAAAGAAAATTAAGGCACAACTATTAACCATGACGAAAAACTAAGCACGAACACGTTGATTTCAGAACCGATTTCAGTCAAAAGAAAGCTCAAAAATGTGGATAAAAAGAAAAACGAAGAAGAAGTGGGGTGAAATAAGAAAAGTAAACAAAGAACTAAAGAAAATCACTAATTAAGTCCTTTAATTTGACTGACTTTCAATTTTGATCCCCAAATAATGTCATCCGCCTATTCTTTGCTAAGAACAAACAAATAACATTATTTAAAGACCAAATAGACCTTGAACGCTAGGAAAACCTTGAGGGCCATCTCTGCATGGCCGAAGTTGACTTTGAAGTCCACAACTCGAACCCTAAATTTAAGATTCGAGAGGTTTTAGGGGTATTTGAAAGAAACTAAGTGGGATTTGACATAAGGGGAGTGAGATGGTTCTGTGGTGTGATTTTGAGGGTGAAAGGAGGTGGCGCTGCCGGGTTTCCAAGTGATGGAAATGGTGGCGACTAGGGTTTTGAAGGGGTTTTCTCTGAATGGTGGGGTAATAAGAGAGATGAGAGATGGAGAAGGGGGGTCAATTCGAACATATATATATTAAGTGGCCCTCACTTCTGAGCCGTTGGATTATATAACCTCGACGGCTCAGATTAAGCTTAAACTAAACGGGGTTATTTGAGTTGGGAGGTGGGGAACCAGGTCATGGGGGG
>MU776724.1:25865-51039 GCA_026770625.1 Nicotiana glauca
GGGGGGGGTGGGAAAATTTGGGGACTGGGCTAGGAGAAAAACCAATTGATTTTGGCCCAAAATTCCATTTCTTCAATTCCCTCTCCTTCTTTTTTCAAATTAATTCCTTTTTTTTTTTCAAAATTAAATAAAAATCTGAATTAAATCCTAGAATCTAATTAACCTAAAAACACTAATTAAGCCTAAATAGTACTTATCACAACTAATTAAGACCTAAATTAGAAGGAAAAACTACCAATATTCCAAAATTAAAATTAAAATTAAAAGTGCAACCTAAACTATTTTTTGTGATTTTCTATTTTTAAAACAACTAATTGATTAATTAATGCAAAGTTAAATCCTAAATGCACATGCAACATATTTTTATATTTTTTATTAGTTAAATAAAATAAACGTGTACAGATAAATGCAAACAATTGACAGAAAAATACTGCAAAAATCCACAAAATTGCAAATAATGAAAGGAAATTTATTTTCTTATTTATGGGAGTAATTCATATAGGGCAAAAATCACGTGCTCACAGCTTCCCCTCTTTGCTTGAAAACACAAAGAGTTTTCGTGCAAAGATAAAGTGAGCGGATACGAGCGATTTTTGCCTATTTGAATACTCCGTGGGATGCATTTTTTGAAAGAGTTGAACGCACCCTACTTCTGAAGTTGCCTACATATCCTTGGCTATAAAGGAATCAGGTCAGTATAGTTCGGAAAGTTTTGGTAGCTGGGGCTACCATGAAGCTGTGATTTCGCTGCTGCTACTTACTGAACCCGCTTATTACACCATGACAAAATAAAAGAAGCTAGACTAAACTATGATCAATGAATTACAAAAATCCTATCTATATCTTCAAACTTGATCTTGTGGTTCTTGTCGCCTTGTTAATTTTTTGCCAACTTGAATTGTACTCTGAGATGTTTTCCCTTTCTTTAGGTGGACGCCTGATTGCTGAGCTCGAATTGTATTCCCGTGCTTTCCAGGTGGGCAGCTGACTGCTAAACTTGAATTGTATTCCCGTGCTCTCCAGGTGGGCGCCTGACTGCTGAACTTGAATTGTATTCCCATGCTCTCTAGGTGGGCTCCTGATTGCTGAACTTGAATTGTATTCCCGTGCTCTCCAGGTGGGTGCCTGATTGCTGAACTTGAATTGTATTCCCGTGCTCTCCAGGTGGGCGCCTAACTATTGAACTTGAATTATATTCTCATGCTCTCCAGGCGGGCATCTGACTGCTGCTTAAATTGTATTCCTGTGCTCTCCAGGCGGGCGCCTGACTGCTGAACATGAAGTGTATTCCCCTGCTCTCCTGGTGGGCGCCTGACTGCTAAACTTGAATTGTATTCTCATGCTCTCCAGGTGGGCGCCTGACTGCTGAACTTGAATTATATTCCCGTACTCTCTAGGTGGCGCCTGATTGCTGAACTTGAATGGTATTCCCGTGCTCTCCAGGTGGGCGCCTGATTGATGAACTTGAATGTTATTCTCGTGCTCTCCAGGTGGGCGCCTGATTGCTGAACTCGAACTGTTTCTCCCTGTTCTCCAAGTGGATACCTGATAAGTTAGGATTTTACCATAAAAATGCCCCTACTAGCTATTGACCCAAAATGCTTACAAGTTGTACTTGATTGCCGGCTTGAGCCACAAGGTGACAAATGTCAAAGATCGGCTCAAAACGGAGTGAAACCTGCCCAAGTGTCAAAGACCAAGTGAAGTTGAGGAACAGAAAGGCCTAGCGTAGACCGAACTGATATGCCACATGGCCGCGCTAGGAGATTCAGAGAGTGGTCAATTCAAGTTGCAAGCCATGCGGCCGTGCTCCACTTCTTCGCGGTCCGCGCCAGTGATATTTAGAGAGCCACTGGTGCAAGCTAAAGGCCCACGCGGCCGCGCTACATATCAGTGCGGTCCGCGTGGATGAGAATCATAGACTTGGAATTTTGGGAATTAAGGCCACGCGACCGTGATAACTTTATGCGCGATCCATGCCACTGGGGTTCAGAGAACTAGAGAAATTGGCCAAGTCAAGCCACGCGGCCGCGCTGCCTTATTGCGTGGTCCGCGCCAACTTCCAATGCGGTCGCGCTACACACTTGCGCGATCCGCGGTCTCCAACTTTAGAGATGAGATTTAGCAGTCCAAAGAGCCAACGAGGCCGCGCAGACCCCGCAGGGGTATTTTTGTCCAGTTTTTCCAGCCCGGTATAAATAGAATATTTTACCATTTTTAGGTTAAGTTATGTTTACAGAACACAGTTGCGCTCATGAGGACAAAAGTTTTAGCCTATTTTGGCATTTTAGCATTAATTTCTCAATAGATTCTTGTAGTTTCTCTTTAGTTATTAATTAATATGCTTATTTCTTCTTCTATTTCTTTTGTTTCTTCTTTAATCATGTCTAGCTAAACCCATTAGCTAGGATTGTGGCTCAACCCTAGTGTGGGTAGTTGATGGGTGTTGCATTCTAGGGTGAGATTGAGATTGGGTGTCTGTTATTTGGGTTAATTTTGTGTTTCAATCTAGAATTTGTGGTTGCAAACATGAATTCAAAGTTTAGTGGGTCTAACTCTTCTTGGGAAATAGAGTCTATGACCCTAAAGTTGACCCAACAAGGAATTGGGATGGACCCATGAGAATGGTAGTCCCAATTAACGGGTTAAACCTCGAGAGAGTAATTACCCTACTTGAACCCTAGTTGCTTGGTCAAATGGGCCTACCCAATTGGTCTCGAGAGAGTCAATTGGGCAAAATCGTTATCTCTACCAAGAGGTGTGAGAATGAATACAATTGTGCAACGGTTATAGCATAAGCCCAAAATATATCAACCTCCCCTTAGTAACTTCTACCCGTTAGTTAGCCACCTAGGTAGTGTCATGACCCTAGTGCCTTTCCCTATATTAATTACAACCTAGCAATATTTCCTTAGCATAATTCAGCTTTAATCCTTAGATAACAATAGTAGTTTTAAATATAAAAAACCCCCAAAAATGTTAGGAGTGCAATTAGAAGTACAAACGCAATTCTAGGCTAAACAGACAATACAACTCCACTCCAAGATCCCTGTGGAAATTCGATCCCGAACAACTATTAGGGTAAAATCTTTAGCGACCCGTTCTCCCTACATTCGTGTAGCGTTGAGTTGGCAGCGATCATTTTTGGCACCGTTGCCGGGGATCTTACGGTGTTGACTATCTGTGTAGCTAGTTTTGTATTTTGCTGCTCTTTCTTTATTGTTTACTAATTTTGTTTGTGGAGATCTATCAGGTACAAATGGCTCTAAACGGAAATGACCCTCTTGGCAACGTGGTAGCGGGGGAGGAGGTTGAGGATCTTGAACAAGAAGATGTATTACCTCAAGCTCCAAGGAGAGGACGAAATGCCAGTGCGAATGCCAATGCAAATGAGAACATACCAGACCCTCATCCGCCTCCACCAAGAGTGGCCCCAAGAGTTCTCCCTAATCAAGGGTACGCGAGTGACATTGTTCCTCCCAGAATCCGGGCGGGGAAATTTCAAATTTATGCTGACCCTGCTAGAGCAAAGAGGATATTTCACGGGAACCTCTGACCAAAATGCCTACAAGCACTTGAAGGGGTTCGTGGATACCTGTTGGGGTAGCAAGCAGACAAACGTGTCCGAGGATGCGTTGAGATTAAGGCTTTTCCCGTTCTCTCTTTGGGGTAAAGCATTGGATTGGTTAGAAAGGCTTCCAAATCATTCCATCACAACGTGGAATGAATTGGCGGACAAATTTATTGCCAAGTTCTTTTCTCCAAGTCACATGGCGGTGCTCCGTGATGAAATTTTGGCTTTCAAACAAGAGCCAACGGAACCCTTGCACAAAATATGGGAGAGATTTAGAACTATGGTTAAAGAGTGTCCAAATAATGATATGAATGATGTGATGATTCAACAAACATTCTATAGGTGCATCAACACAACCAACCAATGTATTGTGAACCAATTGGCGGGAGGAAATTTTATGAAGCTCCCTTACAATGAAGCTTGTGATGTGTTAGATGAAATGGCCGATACTTCTTCGGCATGGCAAAGCCGGGCAAACGTTCCTCAAGGTGACCCTAATGTCATACATTTGCATAAGGAGTTGCATGATCACGGCCAAGCCATGGCCGAACTCACAACAACAATGAATCAATTAGCAAAGGCGCAATTGCAACAAACCCACGCCAAGTCAATGCCATAGAAGGAGTGAATATGATGAAAAGAAGGAAAAGAGGACAAAAACCTCAAGGAAATTGTGATAACTATGATGATGGTGGTGGTTATTTGAATGAATGCTATGATGATCAAAGCGAGGAAGTCCAATACGTTAATAACTACGAAGGGAATAGAGGAAATCAAGGGAATCAACAATGGCGACCCCAAGGAAATTGGGGCAATCAACAAGGTGGTAATTGGAACAATGGAAATTGGGGAAATCAACAAGGTGGTAATTGGAACAATAACAACAACCAAGGTGGAAATTGGGGGAACAACAATTCGGGTAATCAAGGGAATTGGAATGGTAGCAACAACAACAATTGGAACAACAACAATGGTCAAGGTGGGTGCAATAACAATGGTTGTCAAGGTAATCAGGGGCAAGGTTCTCAAAGGCCTCCTATGTACCAACAACCGAACAACTCACCCCATTTTCTTCTCAAGGCCCAAGTTCTTCCGGGAGTGATATGGGGAGAATTGAGAGCATGTTTGAACAAATTATGAAGAAGATCCAAGACTCTGAGGCGCAAATATCTTGTCATAACACCTCTATTCGGAATTTGGAGGTACAACTAGGGCAACTTTCTCAAGCTATGAACACTCGCCCCAAGGGTGCACTACCAAGTGACACGGTAGTGAATCCTAAAGGCGAAAACAACAACCATGTAATGGCGGTGAACACTAGAAGTGGAAGAGCGGTGATGTGCATGCCTCAAGAGATACACGAGTTGTAGTGGACGAAGTTGAGTTTCCTAACGATGATGTGCCCTTGATTGTTAATGATGGGAATGAAGAAAATGTGACCAATGATTTACGGATTGAAATCGGTGATGAGGCCGAGATTGAGACTCAAGATGCCGTGAACCCGTCTAGGGAACATGTGATTGATATGCTAGAGCCGGTTGTCCCCAAGGCCAAGTCACCCTTGCCTAGGCCACCTCCACCTTACCCTCAACGGTTGGCCAAGCAAAAGGGTGACGACAAATTTAAGAAATTCATTGAGATGATGAAGAGTCTACCTATCAATGTGCCATTAGTGGAGGCACTCGAGAAAATGCCGGGGTACACAAAGTTCATGAAGGATTTGGTTACGATAAAGAGGTCAATAGAGTGTGAGACAATCAAGATGACTCATCAAGTGAGCACAATTGTACATTCCATGGCGCCAAAACTTGAGGACCCCGGTGTATTCACTATCTCATGTACCATTGGAAGTGACAACTTTGCAAAAGCCCTTTGTGACTTGGGGGCGAGTATAAACTTAATGCCATATTCGATCTTCAAGACCTTGGGAATCGGACAACCTCTCCCAACTTCAATGAGGCTCCAAATGGCGGATCGGTCAATGAAGCGGCCTTTGGGTATAATTGATGATGTCTTTGCTCGTGTTGATAAATTCATCTTGCTGGCCGACTTCGTTATATTGGATTGTGAAGTGGACTTTGAAGTCCTGATTATTCCTGGGAGACCTTTCCTAGCTACGGGGAAAGCTTTGGTCGATGTTGAGGCGGGAGATTTGACCTTCCGTGTTGGTGATGAGAAGGTGGTGTTCCATGTGTGCAAGTCTATGAGACAACCAAATAGCACCGAGGTGTGCTCGTTTGTGGACATTGTCATGGCGGTGATAGTGGATGACACAAGCGCAATGATTAATGTTGAAGATCGACTTGAGGCCATTCTTCTAAATATGGATGTCAATGAGGATGCTGGAAGAGTGGAGTGTGTCAATGCATTGCATGTCATGGGTTCATATTCATATAAGCCTAGAAAGTTATCATTGGATCTTGAAAATCACAAAACTCCACCAATTAAGCCATCTATTGAGGAGCCACCGGTGTTGGAGTTGAAACCACTTCCTCCTTACCTCAGGTATGAATTCTTGGGCTCTAATTGTACTTTACCTGTTATTCTTTCGTCTTGCTTAACTAACATGCAAGTTGACGCCATTTTGGCAATTCTTCAAAAGCGCAAAAGGGCGATTGGATGGACATTGGCCGATATTCGGGGGATAAGCCCCGCATTTTGCATGCACAAGATCATTTTGGAGGAGGATGCAAGGCCTTCTCTTGAACATCAAAGAAGATTAAATGAGATGATGCAAGAAGTGGTTAAGAAAGAGGTTATCAAGTGGCTAGACGCCGGTGTGGTTTACCCAATCTCGGATAATTCATGGACCTCTCCGGTCCAATGTGTGCCAAAGAAGGGTGGAATGACGGTAGTGACCAATGTCAACAATGAGTTGATTCCTACTCAGACAGTCACTGGTTGGAGAGTGTGTATGGACTAAAGAAAGCTTAACAAGGTGACAAGAAAAGATCATTTCCCACTACCATTCTTGGACCAAATGCTCGATCATCTTGCGGGCCGAGCCTTTTATTGTTTTCTATATGGTTACTCGGGGTACAATCAAATTCTAATAGCCCCGGAGGATCAAGAGAAGACGTCCTTTACATGTCCTTATGGCACGTTCGCCTTCTCGAGAATGCCATTTGGACTATGTAATGCCCTGGCGACCTTCTAAAGGTGTATGATGGCAATTTTCAACGATATGGTGGAGGATATCTTGGAGGTCTTCATGGATGATTTCAGCATGGTTGGGGATTCATTTGAGGAATGCTTGGTGAACTTGGATAGGGTATTGGCTAGATGCGAAGAAACCAACCTTGTGCTCAACTAGGAAAAATGCCACTTTATGGTGGAAGAGGGTATCATATTGGGTCACAAAATCTCAAAGCAAGGAATTGAAGTTGATAAGGCAAAAATTGAGGTTATTTCGAGGCTCCCTCCCCTACTTCTGTCAATGGGGTGAGGAGTTTTCTTGGTCACACCGGGTTCTACCGGCGATTCATTAAAGACTTCTCGAAAATTGTGAACCCACTTTGCAAATTGTTGGAGAAGGATGTCAAGTTTATCTTCGATGGGAAGTGTATGGAGTCTTTTGAGCTATTGAAACACAAGTTGACCACAACTCCTATCATCACTGCACCTAATTGGGATTTTCCCTTTGAACTTATATGCGATGCGAGTGACGTGGTGGTAGGTGTATTGTTAGGTCAACAGATAAACAAGATGTTCCATCCTGTGTATTATGCTAGAAAAATGATGAATGAGGCCCAAAGAAACTACACAGTGACGAAAAAAGAGCTATTGGCTATTGTGTTTGCGATGGAGAAGTTTCGACCTTATCTTATGGGGGCAAAGGTGATCATACACACCGACCATGTAGCCTCCGATATTTTATGACAAAGAAGAATTTTAAATCAAGATTGATGATGTGGGTGCTACTCATTCAGGAATTTGACCTAGAGATTGTGGATAGGAAGGGAAGCGAGAATCAGGTTGCGGACCATTTGTCCCGGTTGGAGGAAGAGGGGAGACCATGTGATGGTATTGAGATGAATGATACATTCCCCGATGAGTAGCATCTTTCCATTTCTATGTGTGACATGCCTTGGTTTACGGACATCGCCAACTTCATTGTGACCGGAAATGTCCCGTGTGAGCTCTCTTCTAACCAAAGGAAGAAACTCAAGCGGGATAGCTTGGATTTTTATTGGGATGATCCGTACTTGTTTAAAATTTGCACGGATGGTGTGATAAGAAGATGTGTCCCGGAAGGTGAACAATTGGGCATATTCGAGGCTTGTCATTTCTCTCCTTATGGTGGCCATCATGGAGGGGGGGGGGGTGAGGACGGCTTCAAAGGTTTTGAGTTGCGGCTTCTATTGGCCGACGTTTTTTAAAGATTCTAGTGACTTGGTGAAGAGATATGATGCATACCAAAGAGCCGGCGGGATTTCAAAGCCGGCGGGATTTCAAAGAAGGATGAGATTCCTCTTAATACAATTCTCGAGGTGGATATTTTTTATGTTTGGGGCATTGATTTCATGCGCCCGTTAGTGAGCTCTTGTGGGAACACTTATATTTTCTTGGCGGTGGACTATGTTTCAAAGTGGGTTGAAGCCGTGGCTTTACCAAACAATAAAGCCTGGAGTGTTGTGGCATTCTTGAAAAAGAGTATCTTCACAAGGTTTGGCACCCCTTGTACTATCATTAGTGATGGGGGTTCCCATTTTTGCAACAAGGCTTTTGACTCATTGCTTGCTAAGTATGGAGTTAATCACAAAATGACCACCCCTTATCATCCACAAGCTAGCGGTCAAGTGGAAGTCTCAAATCGGAAACAAAGAGTATATTGTCCAAGATGGTAAATGCTAATAGGATTGATTGGCGAAGAAATTGGATGATGCTCTTTGTGCTTATCAGACGGCTTACAAGACTCCAATTGGTATGTCTCTGTATTGGTTGGTGTTTGGTAAGGCTTGCCAACTTCCAGTAGATTTAGAGCACAAGGCTATGTGGGCGTTGAGAAAATTGAACTTGGAATGGGATGTTGCAGCCAATCTCCGTGTTAAGCAATTAAATGAGCTTGATGATTCTCGATTTCATGCCTACTCCAGCTCGTCCTTGTATAAGGACAAGATAAAGTACCTTCATGACAAATATGCTCGGGGAAAGAAATTCAAGGTTGGCGATATGGTTCTTCTTTTCAACTCCGCGTTGAGGTTATTTCCGGGAAAGCTTAAGTTAAAGTGGAGTGGCCCTTTTGAAGTGGTATTTATGACTCCTTTTGGTGCTCTTGATCTCAAGAACAAGAATGGTGAAGTATTTCGGGTCAATGGGCATCATGTGAAGCATTATTTGGGAAAGTTTGGTGACAGCCACGTAGTAGCACTCCTTCATTTGAAATGATGTGATGGTAATATGCGTCGTGCCGCGATGTTAAATCAGGCGCTTCTTGGGAGGCAACCCATGTCTTTTTCTTTTTCCTTGATTTTCTTTGTAGACTAGGATTTTTGAGCTAATTGTTTGTGAGATGTTGCAGGTATAATGTTGAAGCAGTGCAAAACAAAAGTACAAAATAACAGGCCTCTGAAGTTTGCCAAGCGGCCGCGCTACATATCAGTGCGGTCCGTGCTGGCATGTGCAAAGATGACTAAGTTTCTGAAGTTATCAGCGCGGTGGCAGTGCATAATTGCGCGGTCAGCGCTGCTAGGACCAATATTTCATGGTCTCTAAAGTTTCCCACGCGGCCGCGTAGCAAAACAGTGCGGTCTGCATGGGAAGCATGATTCAATATTGCTGGACGTAAACCCAGCGCGGTCCGTGGCCACTTTTGCACGACCGCGCTAGTAGGTAAGTAGGGGCCCCACAGTTTTCTATAAATAGATACCCACGGCCTCACTTGACCCTTTTCGCACTTTGACGTCCTAAGCCCTATTCTACTGTTCATAGCTGAGACAATACCTGTGTGTTTGCATCAGTGTTTTGATTTGTCATAATTCCTAGTAACATTTCTTACAAACTTCATTAATTAGTTTTTATTTTTACTTTTTTTTTCTTCCCAGTAGTATAGCTTCTTCTTTCTTATCATTTTCCTTAGGTTTAATGATTAGGTTGGTTTTCTTGTTAGTTTTGACTGTTGAGCATGATTTTCTATATGGATAATTGAGTAGGAACAACTAGGACCCAAAAACGTGAACAAAAGTTGACAAAATTGTCAAACCCTAACTCAGTTCATGAATATGGCCCAATGCGGCTGCGTGCCCTTTTTGCGCGGTCCGCATTGATTCTTCTATGTGCTTAACTTGTTACTAGCACGGCCGGTAGCACTTTTGCACGGTCCGCATTAGCCCAACGCGGTCGTGGTCCATATCAGTGCAGACCACGTTGGGAGATTCAGAGAGCTGTTGTTGGAGGCATATGCCCAGCGCGGCCGAGCTCCAGTTTTACGCGGTCCACATTACCCCCAGTGCTTCTGTGTCATGCTTCTGTGTTATGTAATCAATTGTGCCCTCCTCTTGTGTTATTTATCTATTTCACTGCATGTGCTTACACTAACAATGTTAGACGTGTATTTTTGCAGATCATGGTTAAATAACGAGGCGGTAAACAAACACAACAACCCGGGAGAGGTGGTGCCTTCCGAGGGGGTAAGGGCAAGAGAATAGCTAAACTCACTCCCCAGGCTCGGGAAAACATTAAAAAGACCCGTAAACTGATACGACTACTGATAGGGCTGCCTCTCATTCTTCGGGGAGTGAGTATATACCATCCATGAGCATATCCTCAGAGTCTGTCCCAACTCACATAACCGACCCCCTCCACCTAGTTGATACTCCTCCACCATCACCCTCAACCAAAAGACCAGTGAATGTAGTCTCGGATTCGTCTGATGAGTCCGCAGAAGGTAGTGGTGCACAATACTCCACCTCCGCCATACCTTCACTATCCGGGGAGAGTGCATGACATGGTGAGGGAGGTGAGCCTCAGGTTGGGGGAGTTGATAGAACTAGAAATCCTGAAGCTTGGGAAGATCGTTTTGTTAGTCAGGTGGCATCTCACAAGTTTAGGGAATGGTGGCCAATGAGGAAATTGATTCTAGAAAAAAGTTTCATTGACAAGGACCTTTTGCCCCACAACCCGAACGTGCAAAGAGAGTTCCGAACTAGACATGGCTGGGAATTTTTCAAGGAAAGATACATTGATGCTAATGAGCACATGGTTCGAGAATTCTACTGCATTGTGGCTCACATAGACAAAGATACGAAAGTGACCAAGGTGCAGGATGAAATGGTGGTGTTTGATGGAAAGACCTTAAATGACTACTTAGGCTTCCAGGATGAGGATGAGTCACTTTACCTGGCTAAGTTGGCAATAGATGAGGAAGTGCGACCTTGGTTGGCCCAATTCTTGGCAATCCCGGGCACTGTCCCAACATGGTTGCAAGCTGGAAAGAAGATTTACAGGAACACCTTCACCTTTGAGGCTTGAGGGTCGTTGACATTTGTTTGCAGTAGGCTTGACCCTTCTACCCATGATTATACTGTTCCACTTACCCGGGCTGTGCTTGTTGCTTGTATTATGGCTAGGTACCCTATCAGTGTGGGTAATGTGATCCCGAGGGTGATTTCTAATGTAGGACAGGAGACGACCACAAACTACCCTTTCCCAACACCTTGTCTATGTACTTTAGGGATTTGGAGGTCAAGAAGAAACGATTTGATGTCAAGACCAAGCCGGTGGCTCCCTACTCATGGTACAGCATGCTGGGTTTGGACAACCCAAAGTCAAAGAAGTACCAGCCACCCACCTCTGCCCCAACTGGCCAGTCTGAGGAGCCAGTTGCGGTAGAGCCTTCTACCGGGCCTTCCACCATTCCTGCCACCACTACCATTGAGACATTGCCCCCAGGTATTTCTTCTTCAGCTGGCCCCAATACTTCAGCGGGCCCGGGGTACCATCATCAAAGACTCATCCGTTCACTGCCCACCAGTTGAGTCAGTTATTAGCCAGTTTTAAAAGTTGTCCACATTGGCCACTTCAGTTGAGGCCCAGTCAGCACCAGCCACTATTCAAATTCCTCAATCTATTGAGGATACCTTGAAGAAGCTCCTGGCCAACCTTGATTAAGGTGGTAGATTTACATGGCAAAACTCTCAAGGATCTTGCCGAGGAGCACAAAATATGAGAAAGTCAAGGGTGTCTAAGGAGTCAGTTAAGAATATTAGAGCAGATGTGGACAAGCTATTGGCAGATCAGATGCCTTTAGACTTGCTATTTGGGGATCCAGCCCTAGATCCAGCAGCATCTCAGCCACAGCAGGAGGAGGAGCCCAGGCCTCCAAGGAAGAAGAGGAAGCTCCCTAGCACAGAGGATGCAATGATTGAGCTAGCACAGGTTCAGGAGGGTCCCTCCAGTGTTGCACCCGATATTCAACCTGTCCAGGAGCAGGCCCCTATTTCTACAGCAGAGCAGCAGCAAACCAGGAACCAGTCTGAGGTTCCCGCCCATACAGAGGACCAGGGGACCATTGCGGATCCCATGAAGATAGACAAGGCTTAGGGAGCCCTTCTATATACTTTCATCTATTTTTGTGCTTATTTGTGTAGTTGGCATTGGGTGCAATGCCAGCTCTTATTCATGGGGGTGCGCCCTACTTTTTGGATTATTTGGATGATTGCACATATTAGATTCTCATTTTATGTTTTGCTGATTTGATTTTCTAGTTGGTCTGTATATAACTTTATATTTTAGCTACTTTTCTCGTACCTTTTATTCTCTTTTGGTCTGTATATAAAATACTTTTGGTATATATTCATCCCTCATTGTATATTCTACTCCCCTATTGTACATATTCATTCGGTTTTTCTATTTTCACAAAATTTTTCATTTTTAGCTCAGTAGATAGGCTCGTAGTCTTTTGGTTTTGTTTTTGGCGTTTGTAATAAGCCCTTGGTTTTCTTAATGCCACGATTCTTTCCAAGGGTGGAGTATAGTGTGAACCGGGTGGCTCTTCCCGATGATAGATGGAGTGACTACCTTCTTAAAGGTTCGAGTCTGTTTCTTTGATTTTTTCTTTGTTTTTGATATTTCGTAATTAAAGGTACCTCAGGTAAAGCTTCACTTGGGCCTAAAACATTTGCCTTTTATCCCATGGTCAAAGACATAATGTTATGTTTAGGGTATGGTGAAAGCCGTGGCCTTGAGACTCTTCTGTTGACCAAATAATCATCATGTGGTCTTTTTAGACCATTGTGCGCTTGAATCGTAACCAAGGTCGTTGTGGGCCCTCGACTCGATTTCTTTTGCAATCCCCTAGCATGTGTGGTGAGGAATCGAATTTTGAGTCCAAGTCCCGAGCCAATGGTCTAGAACTTGCCCTGGGTGTTTGTTGAGGTGAAATCATAGGTGAAATTTGACTTGAGAAGTGATTATAGGCTCTCCTTGATCCAAATGCTAAGATGAACAATTCCATGGCCTACCAACAAAATGATCCCTAGTTAACCCTTTTGAGCCTTATACCTTTCTCTTTCATGAACCAATGTTACAAGCCTATACCCGTTCTAAATTCTACCCTCTCTTGGCACCCACATCTTCCCTTGAGCAATGGCGAAGTCTAAGTTTGGGGGGAGAGACAAGAAGGAAAACAAAAAGGGGTAAAAGGTACTAAAGCAAGAAGAAAAAAAGGCAAGGCAGTGAAAAAGAGAAAAAGAAAAGCCCAAGGTGAAAGAGAATAAAAAGGGGTCAAGAAAAACAAAAGTGAAAAAGGTGTGGAAACAAAATTAGAAAAAGGAGAAATGATTTGAATTGCATGAGAAAGAGTGACAACGTGGCCCTATAACCCCTTGAAAAGAAGTGAAATACTCAAATGAGTCAAGAAAGTGTGACAAAATGAATTAAAGGAAGTGCTTAAGGGAAGATTGAACCCAATTGAACAAAAACATGTCCTACCCTTACCCCAAAAGCCTTCATAATGACTCCGCAAAAGCCCTATAGGATCTTAAGTTGAAGGTAACCTACATTAGTGGATACTTACATAAGGGGCAAGCATATGATACCTAGAGCCAGACTTGTGACCTTCTTTTTGAGAGAGATGAGTGAAATTCACATCAACCTCGGTTTCTGTGTCAATACTTTAAAAGTTGAGGTTCGCGCAGGGAGAGTTGAGAATGTGTGAGTTTGGGTTCCACAATGACCAAGGTATTTGAGAAAAGCTCTTTGATAAAATGTGTCAACCCTTGATTCTCTTGTGTCACACTTGATACATAGTTTTCAAAAGCTTAAAATGTGTTAATGATGCAATTGTATTGAGGGCAATTGTTAGTCCCAATTAATGCTTGTTGAGGCTACTTTAGGATAGCTGGAAATTCATGGATTGCCCTTTTTAGGGTTGGTCTTATTTTGTTTGCTTGAGGACAAGCAAAGGTTTAAGTTTCGGGGAGTTGATAAGTTAGGATTTTACCATTAAAATACCCCTACTTGATATTGCTTTGATTACAAATTGCTATAGAGTAGACCCAAAATGCTTACAAGTTGTGCTTGATTGCAGGTTTGAGCGACAAGGTGACAAATGTCAAAGATCGGCTCGAAACGGAGTGAAACCTACACAAGTGTCAAAGACCAAGTGAAGTTGAGGAACAGAAAGGCCTAGCGCGGACCGCACTGATTTGCCACGCGGCCGCACTAGGAGATTCAGAGAGTGGTCCATTCAAGTTGCAAGCCACGCGGCCGCGCTCCACTTCTGCGCAGTCCGCGCCAGTGATATTCAGAGAGCCACCTGTGCAGGCTAAAGGCCCACGCGACCGCGCTACATATTAGTGCGGTCCGCGTGGATGAGAATCAGAGACTTGGAATTTTTGGAATTAAGGCCACGCGACCGCGCTACCTTTTTGCGTGGTCCGCGCCAATGGGGATTAGATAACTGGAGAATTTGGCCAAGTCAAGCCACGCGGCCGTGCTGCCTTATTGCACATTCCGCGCCAACTTCCATCGCGGCTGCGCTACATACTTGCCCGGTCCGCGGTCCCCAACTTCAGAGATGAGATTTAGGAGTCCAAAGAGCCAACGGGTCCGCGCTACACTTTTGCGCGGTCCGTGCTGACCCCGCAGGGGTATTTTTGTTCAGTTTTTCTAGCCCGATATAAATATAACATTTTACCATTTTTAGGTTAAGTTGTGTTTACAGAACAGAGCTGCACTCGTGAGGACAAAAGTTTTAGCCTATTTTGGCATTTTAGCATTAATTTCTCAATAGATTCATGTAGTTTTTCTTTAGTTATTAATTAATATGGTTATTTCTTCTGTTTCTTGTTTAATTATGTCTAGCTAAACCCATTAGCTAGGTTTGTGGCTCAACCCTAGTCTGGGTAGTTGATAGGTGTTGCATTCTAGGGTGAGATTGAGATTGGGTATTTATTATTTGGGTTAATTTTGTGTTTCAATCTAGAATTTGTGGTTGCAAACGTGAATCCAAAGCTTAGTGGGTCTAACTCTTCTTGAGAAATAGAGTCTATGACCCTAAAGTTTACCCAACAAGGAATTGGGATGGACCCATGAGAATGGTAGTCCCAATTAACGGGTTAAACCTCGAGAGAGTAATTACCCTACTTAAACCTAGTTGCTTGGTCAAATGGGCCTACCCAATTGGTCTCGAGAGATTCAATTGGGTAAAATCGTTCTCTCTACCGATAGGTGTGAGAATGAATACAATTGTGCAACGGTTATAGCATAAGCCCCAAATATATCAATCTCCCCTTAGTCACTTCTACCTGTTAGCTAGCCACCTAGGTAGTGTCACGACCCTAGTGCCTTTCCCCGTATTAATTACAACCTAGCAATATTTCCTTAGCATAATTTAGCTTTAATCCTTAGATTACAATAGTAGTTTTAAATATAAAAAACCCCAAAAATGTTAGGAGTGCAATTAGAAGTACAAATGCAATTCTAGGATAAATAGACAATACAACTCCACTCCAAGCTCTTTGTGGAAATTCGATCCCGAACCACTATTCGGGTAAAAGCTGTAGCAGCCCGCTCTCCCTACATTCGTGTAGCGTTGAGTTGGCAGCGATCAGTACCTGATTTCAACAAAAATAGACAAAACAAAGAAAATTTTCTGCCCCAGTTTGGTAGCTGGGCATATGTGTGAGTGTTAAACTGAATCATGTTACCAAATATTACTAAGAATTTGAAAGCTAGATCTCATTATCCAAGAGGGTCCTGACAGCTCCTAGTTAAATGATAGTTTTAAATCTAAACTATATCTTTTAAAGGTATTACTTCCGCTACATCATTTTATCTAAGCAGATCTTAAAACTACACCCTATTATCCAGGAGGGTCCTGAAAATTAAAAATCAAGTCTTATCTTAAGAGTAACAATTTTATGGTTGAATTATACTACCCTACAACGGAACTTACGCTACATCTTGTTATTTAATGGAAATCTTAAGGCTAGGTCCCGTTATTTGGGAGGGTCCTGAAAACTCCTAATTGAATTATAACTTATACGTGCAAACTTTGAAGCCAACTTATATTTCTTTGGGGTACATTTATGCTAGATTATACTACTCATGATTGTTTTGAATTTTAAACTAGGTCCCCTTTTCCAGGAGGGTCCTGAAAACTTACTGTCAAACCTATTTGGTGCTTGCCTTTCCTCGCCGAGGGTTTCCTCGAAACAAACGAGATTTTCTGCCCGTGTTTCAAATCAAAGAAAAATCTTGTCGGTTTAAAAATATGATGGTTGGTTTGTGCCCTTGACTTTAAGGGCGATTGCACCTTCACTTCCCATGATCTCTTTGATTTCCACTCAAAGACCTTGCTAGTTTATTGACTAACCACTTTCTCTGTCATCCTTATCACAGAGAATACCTCTTCTCCGTTCAGACCCAATACCCCCTATCTATTGCATTGCTCATGACCTGACATTTACCAAGCCCTTGTGTTTCACATGAATATCAAAGCATGACAATTGCCACCCACTCATTGCGCATGTTATTATTTCTTGATAAAACCACTGGCTCTGGCCTTGAGGTCTATTGTTCCTTCACTTGCCATGATAACTAATTCCCACTCGAAGATCTTGCTTGTTTATTGACTAACCACTTTCTTTTTTACCCTTAACACAGAAAATACCTCCTCTTCGTTCAGACCCAATACCCTCTATTTGTTGCATTGCTCATGAATTGACATTTACCAACCTTTGTATCTGACATGAACCCCAAAGAACGCTAATTGTCAACCCCCTCAGTGTGTATGGTGTTCTTTCTTGACTCAAACCACTGGCCTTGAGGTCTATTGCTCCATCACTTTCCATGATAACTTTGATTTCTGCTTGGAAGATCTTTCTTGTCATCGGTTAACCACTTTCTTTGTCAATCTTATCATAGAAAATACCTCTTCTTCATCCAAACCCAATATCCAATATCTATTGCATTGCTCATAAACCAACATTTACCAAACCTTTGTGTTTCACATGAATCTCAAAGCACGTCAAATGCCACCCACTTGGTGCATATGTTGTTCTTTCTTGACTTAAACCACTGGCCATATCCTTGAGGTTTTTTTCTCCATCGCTAGCCATGATAACTTCGATTTCTTCTTGGAAGATCTCGCCTGCCACTGGTTAACCACCTTTTGTTAATGTTACCACAGAAAATACCCTTGATTTGTTCGCCTAACACCCTCTCTGTTGCATCGTCCATGAATTGATATGTACCAAACCTTTGTATTTCATAAGGATCCCAAAGCATGTTGATTGTTACCAGCTCAATGTGACTGTTATTCTTTCCCGACTTATGCCACTTTGATATGCTAGCCTGATCCCGTTTTATGCAATTGGAAAGCTGGTGGCAAATTTTGAAGTCATTTCTCACTTGTTCCGGCCAAACAGACTCAGTAAGAGGAAGTAAACAAGACAAAAGGAACAAAGTAAAGGACAAAGGAATGAGATGATTCCTAACAAGAAAACTACAGAGTAGAAACCTATCAGATGTAGATACCAACTCTAATGACCATGATATGAACCTATGGCCTATTCTGTTGAGCAAGTCTGATGTTCAACTCCTGTTATACCCCCCAAACCGTGGAACAGGGCTTCGATGCTCCGTCGCTAGTCATCTTTCACAATCTTCGTCTAGTGATTTCCCATCTGATTCTCAATCCTTATTCAACTTGTAGTGCCCGAAGGGTTTTCACCATCAAGTCTCTCTCATTTTGTTCTTTCTCTCAACTTATAGTCACCTCAAGCTGCCCGTGAGGGTTTTCACCAATAAGACTCTCTCATTTTTTATTTCTCTCAGCTCCCGTCGCCTTACGGTGCCCGTGAGGTTTTTCACCAATAAGACTCACTTATTTTCTTTATTTTTCCTGATTGGACCGGAGTGTTGCCTCTGACATGAATCACCTCTACTTGCTCGACTTGGTATCTCTCGAAGACTGATCAAAAGGTCTTTCTTTGGACTGTAACGTGGGCTTTTGGATATGGTTAGAAAGAAAGGGTATCAAAGGCTCAAAACAATTCGAATGGGTTCAAAATTACAACTTCGAAATCAGATTTCTTACAACAACCACAACTTCTGCCACAGTTTCTTGCTTGGGGACTTTTGGATTTTTATTTTGATGGGACCGAACAGTGAGGCTGCCTACGTATCCTTAAAAGGAATCAAGTCGAACGTAGTTCATGTTATAGGAATTACTTTGTTCGTTGTGATTTTTCTTTTCTTTTTCTTTTTCTCTTCTTCCCTTCTTTTTGTTGTTTTTTCTTCTTTCTTTTTATTTTTTTTCTTCTCTTTTCTTTTTTTTTTCTCTTTTCATTCTTTTCTTTTCTTTTTCTCTTTTCTTCCTCTTTTTCTCTTCTTCCTTTACTTATCTTTTGTGCTTGCGTTTCTGAACTTTGCTACTGATTCCAAAAGATGGGTATGAAAGAAAATAAATAAGGCTCAAAGGGGTAACGAAGGATAAAGTGTTTAGATAGCAGAACAGAATGCCTTCGTCATTCCAATCTTCAAAACATGCCAAGTACAAACAACACAACTAAGCAAACCAAGGAAACATTTGTAACATCTTTTGATTGTACCAAACCTGATAACCATATCCACACATTCGCCTTCTACATCTGTTAACTAAAGCACCTTTGGACAACACCCTCACTCTCATTACCACGAACGGTCCCTGTCAATTTAGGGTAAACTAGCTGTTAGTTCAACTCGATGCAGCATGGCGTATTTTAATAGTGTTTATTTATGTTCCATCTGCCCCAGTTTCACATGGTTCGGGCTTCAAATGATATCAAAATATCCAAATATGTTCTTATTTCCCTCAACTGCCCCTATCATCTTCATAATTGTTTCTGTCACGACCCGGATTTCCCACCTTCGGGGGTCGTGATGGCGCTTACTAGTAAGAGCTATGCAAGCCAAACTTAATCACTTTTCATTAAGCACCTACTCCTTTTTAATAATTAGCAGCATTAAAATAAAGGCAACAGAATTAAATTCGTAAGCGGAAGTCTTAAATTTCAAATAACTGAATAAAATACGGAATTCCCAACATGAACCTCCACCCAAGAACTAGAGTCACATACTCACGACCATCTAAGAATACCAAATACAAGGTCAGAAAGAAAAATCTCTATTTTGTCTCGGATACAACGAGATAACAGTCAAGTATAAAGGATAGGGAGACACCGGGCCTGCGAACGCCTGCAAGGCTACCTCGGTATCTCACTGGACTGGAAACCTGCACCCACGCTACTGGAGTTGCTGACCAAAACCTGGATCTATGCAAAAGAGCACAGAGTGTAGCATCAGCACAACCGACCCAATGTGCTGGTAAGTGCCTAGCCTAACCTCGCCGAAGTAGTGACGAGGCTAGGACCAGACCACCAGATAAACCTGTACAGTTCAAATATATACATGCAACGGAAAGAAATACAGGAAGTAACAGTCAATAACAGAAGGGGGAACATGTTATGGGGAGGCAACAGTTACAATTAGGAAACCACGATATAAAGATAGAAGAAGCCAAAGAATTTACAGCGATTCAAGTAACGAATATTCCAAATAAAACACACTTGAATCAGCAACTGTTGCGGCGTGCAACCCGATCCTTAAATATCATTGTTGCGGCATGCAACCCGATCCATGAATATCATTTAGCATTGTTACGGCGTGCAACCCGACCCTCAAATATCATTGTTGCGGCGCGCAACTCGATCTATATGGATATCATTTATCACTGTTGCGGCACGCAACCCGATCCATATCATTTATCATTGTTGCAGCGTGCAACCCGATCCATATCTTTTATCACTATTGCGGCGTGCAACCCGATCAATATCATTTATCACTATTGCGGCATGCAACTCGATCCACCAATATCATTTTCCCCCATCCAAACAACAGTCACAAATACGGGGCAAAGAAGTAAACAAACAATGGAAGAAAATCCCGGCAAGGGAATACAATAAAGCAGTTAAATCCCGGCAAGGGAACAATATCAATGAACTCAATATCCCGGCAAGGGAGAAGATCAACTTCCAGCAAAACATCCCGGTAAGGGAATAACCATTAAATCATCTCTTTCTTCCGTTTCTTACTTTGTAATTCACTTTATCATTCGATACAATGCTCCAGGGAATCAGATTATCATAATGTCTTTCACATGTTCTTTACATTATATAGGAATCCTCAATTCAGCATGGAGATTTCAACAAAATCATGATAATCTCATTTTAAGGACTAACGATCATGCTAGACACCAATAAATAGATACTCGTCACCATGCCTATACACCATACTCGACAATTAGCAAGTAGCAAACAAGACTCAGCTCCTATTCCCTCAAGCTAAGGTTAGACCAAACAGTTACCTCGACTTCCATGGGCAAATCAATCCATAACAACTGCTTTCCCTGTAGAATTCAGCTCCAACTCAGTCAAATCTATACACTAATGTTTCCATAGTATCAATATATGCTTAAAAAACCCAATGTCTAAATAAAAATTTCCAAGCGCTTTCTTCCTAAAATTCCAAAAATCAACCCCGGGCCCGCTTGGTCAAAACACGAGGTTCAGACCAAATGCATATCACCCATTCCCCCACGAACCCGAATATATAATTTGTTTTCAAATTTGACCCCAAAACGAGGTCTAAATCGAGAAAATATAAAAAGCCCTAACACTCCCCAATTTCCCCAATTTCAAACCTAGATTACATGATTTAAGCTTAGGAATTTGATAAATAAAGATGGAAAATAAAGAAAACAAGTTGTAATTTACTAACCCAAGTGGTCTTGAAGAAAGGGGGCTTCAATGGACGTCTAAGTGCTTGGAGAAGAAAGGAGTCCGTGTATTTTTGAAGGAATCTCGTAGCTACTGTGTTCTGAAATTTAAAATATAACTGGCAAAATTTACCCTTCGCGTTCACGAGAAGGAGGTCGCATTCGCGAAGGATGGGCTGGACAAAGCATAGCAAACGCGGAAGGTCAAACGCAAACGCGTAGAAGGAAGAGGCTGGGGTCCAGGTAGTTGGCCTACGCGAACGCATGGACCTACATGCGAACACGATGAGGAAAGGCTGGGACCCTACGCGAACGCGGTTCAGCCATCGCGAATGTGAAGAAGGAAAGAGGGCTGGGCCCTCGGAGTTCAATAACTCTATGCAAATGCGAAGCAATGAATGCGAACGCGATGAAGGATGAAGCTGAAGCTTTGCGAATGAGTGAGATACTTCGTGAACGCGAAGAAGAAGCTGAGTTTTGCAACAGCTGAAGAAAACCTGCACATTTCCTAAGTTCAAAACCACCTCATAACACCTCCGAAACACAGTTGAGCCCTCGGGGCTCCCAACCAAACACACACCCTAACTCATCAACATCCTACGAACTTGACCGTGCGATCAAATAGCCAAAATAACATCGAAACAAGCAATCAAGCCTCAAAATCATTAGTTTTTTTAACAAACTTCATAAACTTCTAAATTTAGAGTTTTAAGTCTGAAACATGTCAAACGACGTCATTTCAACCAAATTTTACAGGAAGCGCTTAAACCACATATAAGACCTGCACCGGACGTCGGAACCAAAATACGAGCTCGGGACCTCGGATTTCAATTCCGGGCATACGCCCGAGTCCCATATTTTTCTACGGACCCTCCGGGACCGTCAAATCATGGGTCCGGGTCTGTTTATCCAAAATGTTGACCGAAGTCAAATTTATTCATGTTAACATCAAAATTTAGCATTTTTCACAGAATTTCAGATTTAAGCTTTCCGGCTACGCGCTCGGACTGCGCATGCAAATCGAGGTGGCTAAAAATGAGGTTTTCAAGGCCTCAGAAGCACGAAATGAGAGAGAAAATAGGTGATGACCCATTGGGTCTTCAAATTCTCCACCTCTAAAACAGCCGTTTATCCTCAAACGAATAAAAGAAAGAAGTACCTGAGTCGGGAAATAGATGAGGATAACGGCTCCGCATATCGGACTCGGACTCCCAAGTCGATGCCTCAGGAGGCTGACCTCTCCACTGAACACGCACTGAAGTAAAACTCTTCGACCTCAACTGTCGAACCTGCTGGTCTAGAATATCTATCGGCTCCTCCTCATAAGACAGATCCTCGTCCAATTGGACAGTGCTGAAATCTAATATGTGGGATGGATCACCGTGATAATTTTGAAGCATGGATACGTGAAACACTAGATACACGGCTGATAAGCTAGGCGGCAAGGCAAGTCTATAAGCCACCTCTCCCACACGATCGAGAATCTCAAATTAACCAATGAACCTAGGGCTAAGCTTGCCCTTCTTCCCAAATCTCATCACGCCCTTCATACCCGCTCACCAATCATAAAAGCAACTTCTCGAACCTTGCGGTCTGCATAACTCTTCTGCCTGGACTGAGCTGTACGAAGCCTATCCTGAATGGTCTTAACCTTGTCCAAGGCCTCCTAAACTAAATTCTTATCCAATAACCAAGCTTTTCCCGGCTCAAACCACTCGCCTACCATACAACGCCTCATAAGGAGCCATGTGAATGCTGGACTGGTAGCTGTTGTTGTAGGCAAACTTTGTTAAAGGCAAAAACTGATCCCACGAACCTCCAAAGTCAATAACACAAGCTCGGAGCATATCCTCTAGGATCTGAATGGTCCTCTCGGACTGACCGTCCGTCTGGGGATGAAAGGCGGTACTCGACTCAACCTGGGTGCCCAAATCTCGCTGAACTGCTCTCTAGAAGCGCGAGGTAAACTACGTATCCCGGTCCGAAATGATAGATACTGGCACCCCATGAAGCCGAACAATCTCCCGAATGTAGATCTCAGCTAACCTCTCGGATGAATAGGTGGCTACAACAGGAACCAAAAAGCCTATCAACGATGACCCAAACTGCA
Organism: Nicotiana glauca; assembly: GCA_026770625.1. Classification (NCBI taxonomy): domain Eukaryota; kingdom Viridiplantae; phylum Streptophyta; class Magnoliopsida; order Solanales; family Solanaceae; genus Nicotiana; species Nicotiana glauca. Next base: position 48,810 of record MU776724.1, read on the forward strand.
TCAAACTTCTTCCGGATAAATGGAAGTCCAGTAATGAAATCCATGGTAATCCTCTCCCACTTCCACTCAGGAAGCTCGATCCTCTAAAATAATCCACCAAGCCTCTGATGCTCATACTTAACCTACTGACAGTTCAAACATCGAGCCACATATGCAACTATATCTTTCTTCATTCTACGCCACCAAAAATGCTGCCTCAGATCCTGATACATCTTCACGGCGCCCGGGTGAATAGAATACCGGGAACTATGGGACTCCGCTAAGATAAACTCTCGAATCCCATCAACATTAGGCATACAAACTCCCCCCCCTGCAATATCAAAACACCGTCATCATCTAAGGTCACCTTCTAGGCACTTCCACACTGCACCGTGTCTCTCAGGACACACAAATGGGGATCATCAAACTGCCGATCACGGATACGCTCCAATAATGAAGAACGAGCGACCGTGCAAGCTAACACTCGGCTAGGCTCAGAAATATCCAACCTCACAAAACGATTGGCCAAAATCTAAACATCCAAAGCAAGTTGTCTCTAGCTGACCGGAATATAAGCAAGACAGCCCATGCTGGCTGACTTCCTACTCAAAGCATCGGCCACCACATTGGCCTTTCCCGGGTGATACGAGATAGTAACATCATAATCTTTCAACAAATCCAACCACTTTCTGTGCCTCAAATTCAACTCCTTTTGCTTGAACAGACACTGAAGACTCTTGTGATTAGTGTGCACCCCGCACATCACACCATATAGATAATGCCTCCAAATCTTCAAAGCGTGAACAATGGCTGCCAACTCTAGATCATGAACCAGATAATTCTTCTCGTGGATCTTCAACTGCCTTGAAGCATAAGCAATGACTGTACCATCCTGCATCAATACTGTACCAAGCCCAACTCGAAAAGCATCATAATAGACTGTATAAGGCCCTAAACCTGTAGGCAAAACCAATACTAGTGTCGTAGTCAGAGCCGTCTTGAGATTCTGAATACTTACTTACACTCGTCTGACCATCTGAACTGTGTACCCTTCTGGGTCAATCTGGTCACCGGTGCTGCAATAGATGAAAACCCATCCACGAACCGACGATAGTAGCCTTCCAACCCTAAGAAACTCCGAATCTCTGTAACTGATGCAGGTCAAGGCCAGTTCTTGACTACCTCAATCTTCTTTGAGTCCACCTGAATACCCTTTGCTAATACAACGCAACCCATGAATGCAACCGAACTCAACCAAAACTCACACTTCGAGAACTTAGCATATAACTGACTATCCTTCAGAATCTGAAGAACCACTCTGAGGTGCTGCTCGTGCTCCTCCTGGCTGCGGGAGTATATTAGAATATCATCAATAAAAACTATCATGAACCGGTCCAAATAAGGCCTAAACACTCGGTTCATCATCTCTATAAATGATGTTGGGGCGTTGGTCAACCCAAATGACATGACCAGGAACTCGTAATACCCGTACCAAATGCGGAATACTGTCTTAGGGACATCGAATGCCCTAATCCTCAACTGATGGTAGCCAGATCTCACGTCTATCTTTGAAAACACCTTGACACCCTGAAGCTGGTTGAGCAAATCAGCAATCATTGTGAGCGCGTGATTTTTGCTTTATATGAGATTTATTCCCAAAATTTCAAAATAAAATAGTTTTTGCTTTGTGTGTGTGATTTTTGTGAATTTTGTTTGCATTTGTGTATGCATGTTATTTGTTTAAATTAATTTAAAAAAATATATACAAAATATGGCATTATAGGACTCAACTATGTAATTAGGAATTAATTAGGCATTCTTGTGATTTTAATTTAATTCAAAAGATAAAGAAAATTGAAGAAATGAAGAGAAAACCGGACTGGGCCAGCTAAACCGGACCAAAAACCAGGCCCAAAACATATCAATGACCCAATCCAAAACCAGGTCTCTCATATACGCCTCCAAACGACGCCGTATTGGCACTCCTATCTCAAGCCGTTGATCTAATCAACTGGACGGCTCAGATCAGGCCTCCTTTTATCCAAAACGACGTTGCTTTGGAGTGCCTAATCGGAACCGTCCATTTCACTCAATCCAACGGTTCCAGGTTTTCCTCAGATACCCGACCCATTCCCGCCTAAGACCGACCCATCCCCGCTTGACCAAAACGACCCCATTTCATTTAAGTGGTTCGATCTGGACCGTTGGATCCCATCATCCAACGGCCCTAAATTATCAAAGCATTTCTAAT